>VDFB02266137.1:0-31076 GCA_007258455.2 Sequoia sempervirens
TATTGCCGAGTCCAACTTTTTCAACTATGCCAATAGCATTGATTTAAAATTATTGCAAAAAATGGGCTTTAAGTGTAGATGCTTACGCAGGAACACAGAAGGACTCAAGAAACACCATAAATGTAAGCATAAGGCCAAGGGATGAAGGCATTCACTATGTTGGCCAGCCAAATAATGGAGATACAAAGTTCATCAAGGGAGAAACTTATACACTGGGAGAAGCTCCTAGTATCAACATGTGGCTCAAGGAGAGTGTGGAAGGAGAACAAGAAACAGGCATGCAAAAACAGAACTAGCAGGGGAACATGGTACTAACTTTAGTAGTAGAACCAACCATATGAAAAATAGAATTGGTATTTTTATCTACAAAAATCATGTTAAGAAGAATAAACAAGTGAGAATACCAAATGGAAATAACACATAAATACATTATCGGTAGGTTGATTGACAAATATCGATAAGTATGCTGACAGCATTCTACAGAAAAAGCTTATTTTAGGTAAAGGAAAAACAAGATTGTATAAAAGCTATTTAAAATCCATTATTTGAGCATTTCATTTAATCACCATCGTTTGAAGGGAGGAATATGGAGAGATGGATTTTGAGCTTAATTGCCCAAGTTAGTGTTGAAAGCCGTGGAGTTGCTAATGCCTCAGATGATGGTCCATTGAAGACATATGGATGCATTCAATGATTTGAGAGGTACTGCTTGCTGATTCAATTGTTAAGGATGGTCAAGGGTTATCCAGAGAAAACCCCATGCAGAGAGTTAAGGGTTACACAAAGAAAACCCCCTGAATATGGTTGAGGGTTAGCTAGACAAAACCCAATGACAATCATTGAAACTCAGATGAAAGTATATGTTATTGACTCAGATGCTGATGTTCTTTCAGGCATGTAGCTGATCCATCAGTATAAAGGTTCTTAAGATGCAAAAATGCACATTCCATGCAGGTAATCAACTTTCTAGAGATCTCAGACAATCAACAATTTGTTGAGAGATATGTATCTGGGTTCTGGGCATTGGGAACAAGTACAATAAAGATTTGACATGTACACAGGATTCTTTGATTCTTGGTCCAGGCATCAGCAAGTGACTCACACAAAATTTATTTCTCAGGTAAATTTGATTGCTAGCAAAGTAGAGTTTATTCGGAGGTTTTGGATACTCATGATACAAATGCAACATGAGATATCCAGCAATAGCATTATGGAAATTATTTGTTATTACCAGCTAGTTTGAGAGTCTGTTAGATACGAAACTTTGGATCAATGGGGGAAAATGCTGGAATATTGATCCAAAGTTAGGAAACTCATAATTTGCCCTCTTGAATTCAGTTCACATCAATTTGAGTTTGCTGGTATCATTTTTTGGATGAAATGAGAATTTGTTTGGATGGATGTTAGACAGGGATTTTGCGAAAATCAGAAAAAGGATTTTTTATTCTTATTTCTATATCATAGAATATTATTAGGAATAGGATCATTGTATTCAAGGATGGTATCAACCTACCATGTCTCAATTTGGTGTAATAATTTTAATGATACTAATAAAATTTAGTACTGGTCAGCCAGTGTCTGACAGTAACTGTGCCCATTAATGTACAAATTTATCATTTTTAACATTCATTTTTGGGCATATAAAAGCTATGGTCTAAACCCAACTAGCTTTCCCAGGTAATAATGTCTACAGAAATGAAAGGCATCAACAACAAACCCCAAACATATTGAACAAGAAAATAACAAGGAGTAGACATGGTGAGAAAATCATTTATAGTATTCTTATTGTGAAAATAAAAGATCCTCCTCCTGTGAAATTCATTCCCCTAAATACATTACCCCCTTCAGGAAACTTTGTGGAAATTAGTTTACACTTTACAGCATGAGGACAACGCCCATAAGCTAACTCACATGATTGAACTCCTTGGTCCTATTTAGGCAATGAAAACAATAATTATACAAATTTCCATGAATGCCCATATAGCAAATACTAAAGCTTCTAAACAAGAGATTATTAATGCATGCACTTAGGACTTCCACATGGCTTCCAAATTTTCCTTAGTACTTTATGAATAAAAATTGTTCTACATATGAAAAAGCACCCTGAATGCTTAACTCATCCTATCTAACTCGGCCACTAGTTCATGTTTTGCTTACATTTCCATGAAAGAACAGAAGCAGTTTGAGCACCTGACATCAATATATAATCTTTAAGTAATCAATACACATTCTTGGATTTGAAGATAGTGCATAAATAATGAGGTTAAGGCTTGTTAATATTGTGATTTCAATCATTTGTGTGAAAAAGATCATGACACATACAAGGATCAAAAAATCCTATATATTAGACCATGCAAAGGACAATTTGGAAATGATTTAACTAGGAAGGAGAATGAGACTTTCCTTTTAACTATTTTATTTCCAGTTTGGCATTTAATCACAGCCTAGAAATCCTGTAGATAGTGAAGTACTGCTAACATACAAAAGTAATACAAAGGAGTTCATGACATACAGCTTCGCAAACACAAAGTCCAGAAACTTAGATCTGAATTCATTGCTAGCACATGGATCTAAGAATGCCCAACAAATGGAAAATAAATCTCAAGGTTGATAGGAAGAAGGTGAAGTGACAGCCATCTTTGGCATTTGGCTGGAAGCTGAACTTCAGTGGGACTACAAAGCTAACTAATGCAGAGCAGGTATGGGTTGCATTATCAGAGATAACAGTGGCCAAACAAAAATAGCATCCAACAAGGCAGAAGCATGAGTATTGGTTGAAGGTCTAAAATTAGCTCATGGACTTTGCATCCCATCATTGGGAGTCAAAAGCAATTACCAAATCATTATCTCGGCAATGAAGATTATCAATCCAAGCTGAAATTTCAATTGCATTTATGGAGAGTGAGAGTGTGGCCAAGAAATTCCAGCACATTAGCTCTTTGCACTGCTACCATAAAGCCAACAAGCCTGTAGACCTTGCAAATTCCAAAGTCAACTAAGAAACCTTTACTTCAGTAGCTAGCTCTGACATTGAGGATTGACCCAGTTCAGCAGGCTGAGTCAATGCTGATACCATTGGCCTCCATGGTAGGTCAGGATCCCATTCAAACTAAAACAACAGTTTGGGAGCTGCTTGCATCACCACCTAGAATTAATGTCCAAATACACTGACATGTTCCAAGCTTCTGCAATCACCACCCTCTGGAGGTTGAACAACAATTATTCTTTGATGTGGACTTTAAAGTTTAAGGTGTGGAATTATTTTGCTTTTATCATACATCTTCTCATGTATTTTTTCCTTGCTCCATCTGTCATCTAGTTTCTATTGTCTGTGCTTCAATTTGGGTACTGGCCCATGGCCTTTGGGCTCAATGCTCTTCCTTGGCCAAGGAAGTTCTATTTTGGCAGGAAGATTTACAAAAAGGGATTCAAAATCATCTTTCCAGTTTCAGAAGGGATGGGACTGGAAATAATTAGGTACGTATTAGGGCTGGGCAGGTAAAAGGAGATGCTGTTAGGAAGCCTTCTGTTGCACACCCTAGGGACAGAGGCTCTGTCAATGTGGAGGAGCTCTTGCAAGGCCTAAAGCAATCAAAAGAAGTATTGATGTTTGTCCTTTATGAGAGTTTGGCTGTTAAGATGGCAGAGATGCTGAAGGTTCAGGATAATGTTGTGAAATGAAATAAGTGTAAAAAGGATTTCATGGCTGAGAATGCTGGTTGGAACCTCCCTCTCTACTGTTGATGGAAGTAAAGACCAACCATAGGCAAGGTCAGGGTCGTGAAAAAGGTCATGGTCATAGTAGGCTAACTCAATGTGGATGCAGTGCTTTTATAGGGTGCCTGGATGTGGGTCAGGTTACCATCAACTCAAATATGGATGCAGCTATCAAGGGACCTGATTCCTCTTGTCTTGGTTTCCAAGGTTAGTTCGGCTGTTGAGGGGTTAACCAATCTTGATTATGTAGGCCAATGTTGGCTATTTGCCGGATGCTTTATGCATTTGTTGTAATTATTAGTGTTATGATTTTTAAATTGGGACCTGATTCCTCATCTTGGTTTCCAAGGTTAGTTCAGCTGTTGGGGGGTTCACCAATCTTGATTATGTAGGCCAATGTTGGATATTTGCTGGATGCTTTATGCATTTGTTGTAATTATTAGTATTATGGTTGTGTGCACTATGGGCATGTGTCTAGGCTAAGGCACATAAGGACATAAATGTAAGTGATTATGACTATCATTTTTGCTGGGCAATGATCTCTTAACAAACCCCTCTTGTATCTACCAAAATACAAAAGATTGCCCAACAAAATGTGCAACAAGTATGAGCCAACTAGTCAACTATTCGAGGAGTACTTAACATGCAATGGTTTAGTCCTTTTAGCACGAAAAAACTTCTTAATAAAGAGTTCGGTGAAGAAAACAAGTTACAAATTTGACTGTATGCATGCTTGACCTACTATCTTTGCAGGTATAACTAATTTTGACACATAATGCTACTTTAAAAAGCTTAGGAGTGCCACCAAAAATCTGTTATAAGCTAAGAACCTAGGGACCTGTTGATGCGTGTTTTATGACACAACAAACATTCTAGAATAAAGAGTCCAAAGACGCTCTATCCCCTCTTGAAAAACTACCTCGTATGCTAAGATTGCAAGTAAGATCATACGGTAATTCCAATGTTTAAGATGAATGCGGATAGGCTCTGTGGTATGGATGTGATTTGCTGGTTATGACAAGGGGACTTATGCTAGGCTCGTTCAATTCACAATGAAGGTTTGGACAATGAAGCTCTATTACTAAAAAAGGAGAAGGGTTCAGAAGCACTAATCTACTCCTAAGAATCCAAGAGACGGTATTGACTCGGTGAAACCAAAACTAAACTTTGTTTCGCCACGCAGGGAACGCGCCAACTACGCAAAGCCAGTGCAATCTTCAAGGGAGAGTTGTGTTTATGATTTTCACGTCATGAATAACTACCATCGAATCGAACAATATTTATTCAGACAGAAGTTAAGAATCCACAAAGTAAGCTCAGGCTAACTTTACGCATTGAACGAAAATCATCCGTTCAAAGAAAGTATGAGCAAAAAGTTTCACCATAAATCAATACTTATCAAATCTTGTATTCATCTAACATACATGAAATAAAATCTAAACTATGATGAGGGATAAGAACCATGACAATTCCAAAATAAGAGAAGCAATCACCATCAGAACAATGCATGCATTACTTATTACTTTGGCAATCTTACAACAGTTGCTTATCTCAACATGTTTTGCAACACGCTCCCATGCTTTACAAATGAGGGGTGAGCTTAATTTATAGGCTCCCCAATTACAATTTGACGGCCAAGATTGATTTGGAATCAACGGCCAAGATTACAAATAAAACCCTAATTAGGGTTTGCTACCCTTCGACCAATGAGAAAATTGCATTCGAGGACACTTGTCCTTCTTGCTAAATATGAACCAACAGATAAAATAGAAAGTCGTTGCATGTTGATTTGGAATGATTTGATTGGTCGGAAAGATGACGAGGCGCCACCTCAACGTGTTGGATGCCTTCCTTGGTCGCTTTGTTCATGTTCTTGCCTTAGAATATTTTTTATGCCAATGACTTTATCGATTGTGCTTGATCTTGGATGACTTTGGCTTCTTCTTCTCACCTTGCCTCGGAGAACCTGCTTAGACTTGGATTGTTTTGGAATTCCTTCGAGTGCCAATTCAATGTTGAGCGCGTGAAGGAGAGGCAAAAGAGTCTCCACAGATAACAAAACTTGATAGGACCTGGAGTTTCACTACTTAGTTGTTCGCGTCAAGCCCTCCTTGAATAATTGGTTCTTTCTTTGTTCAGACCTCCTTTGCCTTGTGTAGTCATCCACCTGCAGTAAAACAAAACAAATTTATTTTAGATAACTTTTCAAGATAAGCTTTGAAAGAGTTTTACAAATTTCATTTTCAAGCTTCTAATTCTCTTTCCGTCCAATTTCATTTGGCCATCCATTTTATCATTTTCCAAAATTTATCTCGCCATGTCCAGTTTTATTTAGCCACAAATATTTTTCGTCCAACATTCCTCCAGCCACGTCCAAAATTATTTGGCCATTATCCTCTTTTGTTGGCCATATTTTCTCGCCGTCCGATTTTATTTGGCCATGAACTTCTCTTGATTTTCGACAATTTTCTTGCCATGTCCAATTTTATTCTAGACACGTCCAACATTTCTTGGCCATAAATTGCCTCTTGTCTAAAATTCTTTCGCCATGTCCGGCATTTTCCTAGCCATTTGCTTGATCTTTCACAAATTTTCCTAGCCAAATCCAATTTTATTTTGAAGATTTTCTTGATCTTTCCAACATTTTCCTAGCCATGGCAAAAAATTTCTTTGGTCACTTGGGCGAATATTCAAAGGGCCATGCATATTCTCATTTTCCAAAGGTTCACACTTAGGCAAAATTTTAATTTATTCCTTCCTAAACATGGTGGACTTTAACTTTGACATGGCCATGTCACTTTTTGGCTGAGGCGGACTTTGGGTCTTTTCTTGCCACTTTGACTTTTACCCAAGGCGGACTTTGTCATTTGTTAAGCCATGCCTTTTATCCATAGGCAGATTTTCCAATTGTTTTATTGCCATTATCTTCCTTATGGCTGGCGGAGTTTACTAAGTCTTTGCCATTTCATTTTGAAGGTGGGGCCCACTTCAAAAACTTTATGTCCTTAGGTGACTTGACTTTGTCAAATATTTTCCAAGTGTTTTTTAGGCTGGGAGCACTTCCTAAGATGTTTCCTCAATTCACTTTCCAGCTGGCAGACTTCATAAAGCACTTGCTAAATGACTTGCTAAAACATTTTCTATTTGTTATTTGGGCTGAGCGCACTTCCTAAAAAGTTTTCCAAATGTTTTTTTTTCTTTATCTAATTCTCCAGCTGGCAGACTTTGGAGATTTTTCATGTGCCTTTTAAGCTGACAGACTTTAAAAAACATTTTCCATTTGTTATTCCAGCTGGTGGACTTTATTCTTTGGCTTTCCATCTTAACTTTGTCTTTTAGCAGATTTTCATGCCATTGAATTGGTTGGAGGGCGGACTTTACTCATCTGTTGACCATACAAGGGCGGACTTGCTTGATTTTATTGCCACTTTAACTTTGCTTTGCCTTTGTCCATGCCTTAGCCAAATTTATCTCCTTTTTGCTTTGGGCGGACTTCATACTCTTTCTTGCCATACATTTTACCTTGGTTATGCCTTAGCCATTTTTCCCTTCTATCTTGGGTGGACTTTCCACCTTTTGTTGCCATTTTGAAACTTACCTAAGGCGGACTTGCTTACTTTGGTTGCCATTTGGCATTTCTTTCAAGGGCGGACTTGACTGTTTTTCTGGCCATTTACCCCATTCTCCTTGCCATTGTACACTTAAACATAGGCAGACTTTACCAGTTTTCAGGCCATTTCATGCTTTGGAGGGCGGACTTCAGCTGTTTGGATGCCACTTAATGCTTGGACAGGGCGGACTTTGGGTCTTTTCTTGCCACCTCCCTTTTGTATTTGTCCATGCCTTAGACCTTTCATCTTTTTTCCATGGGCGGACTTTGGTCTTTTGTCTGCCATTCATAGGGCGGACTTGGCTTAGGAGCTTGCCATTTACTTTCTCTTGCTGGGCGGAGTTTGACCTTATGCTTGCCAACTGACTTTTTGTATAGGGCGGACTTGCTTGACTTGCTTGCCACTTGACTTCTTGGCTGAGGGCGGACTTGCTCAATTTCGTTGCCATTAGTGCTTTGGATAGGGGCGGACTTTGCTTAAGAGTTGGCCATACACATGGCGGACTTCATAGTTTTTATTTCCACTTGACCTTTTGACTAGGGCGGACTTTATCAAATCCTTGGCCATTGTCCAAAACTTAAGGCGGACTTCCCTGTTTTTATTGCCATTAGACAGTTATCTTGAGGGCGGACTTCAGCTTGGACCTGACCATTGCCAGATTTTCTTAGACATTTCCTTCATTCTTCATGGGCGGACTTGCTCCATCTGTTTGCCATTAGACCTTTGTCATGGGCGGACTTCAACCTTTTGCTCACCATTGGACAGATTTTTATGCCATTTCCAAGGGCGGACTTGCTTGATTTTGTTGCCATTGCTCAGATTTCAAAGCGGACTTCAGCTAGTGGCTGACCATGGCTGGGGCGGACTTGACAGATTTTATTGCCATTGCCCAGATTTTCAGACCATTGATCAAAATTTTTTTTTATGCCATTGACATTTTGGCTGAAGGTTCTTACTATTCATTCTGTACTTAGGCGAATTTATTAGTTTTCTCCATGACTGTGCTCAGATTCTCCACGAACTGTTCAGATTTCTTCACAATTTTCCAGATTTTCTTGACGAATTTCATCAAATCTCCAACCATTTTAGTGCTTTTACCAGATTTCTCTGTGATTTTCCAGAATTTCTCACCATTTTGAACGAATTTTCCAGATTTTTGAACTTTTTTATGTGATTTTCCAGATTTTTTGCCAAAATTTCAAAAAAACTTCGAATCGATTTTCTGAGAGTTTCGTTGCTCGTTTCGAACTTCTGAGTGCGTTTTCGAAACTCGTGGCCCTTCTAAAAATAGAAACTTTCTAAAAATAGAAATTTTCCAAAAATAGCAACTTTCCAAAAATAGACCCTAAAAATAGGGATCCCAGAATTGCCCAAAAGTGCCAAAAAAGTAGGTCCTAAAAAATAGGGGCCCGGGGTGAGAAACCCTAAAAATTTGGAAGTGTCAGAATCGACCGAAACGACAGTCGATCTTCGTCTCCCAGGCCTTCTAAGCACAATGGTGACGTTTATACATTGATCCGGGCGAAAATTCACTGACTCGATTTGGGTGACCGTTCAAAACTCAAACTCCTCATTTGCAAAAAGACTGGTGATAAGTGGTTGCGACGCCAAGGCAAAACCAAAAAGCAAAAAAAACGAAGGGTCCCCATTTGCAATGGGGCGATGTGTGAAAAGGTCACAACATCTAGCGCCAACCTGAATAAATGTTCTTGAACATTTCAAGGATAGAACCCATTTCAAACCCAGAATCTTAGGTTAATTCTAACTAACTTACCATTTGGCAAAGAAGAGTACTCAAAAGGAAAGAGGAACCCTAAATTGTATCAAGACCCTTTATCCTGCAGCTACAAGTGTGTGCAAATGCGTTTATTCCCGTCTCATGAAATCAATATGACTCTTTGGTTCCATCATGGTTGCTTGTGTATTTTGTCTTAACTCCAAAAGCATCCTTGGATAGAGCCTTGCTGCCAGCGAGCGTCTATAGCCCCGACAAGGTTATCGCTATAATCTCACGGAGATTGCTCTACTTCCGGCGATTTAGTTTTTCTTTTGATTTTCTTGTTTTCCTCTTTTGATGATTGATCGATTTGAGTGCACGCCTATAGAGATGTCCGCACACCCAAAGCCAAATGCTTTGATTTTTTTCATTTTTCTTTATTTCTTCTTTTGATTCATTTTGATATTCTTTTCTTTTCACATTTTTCCACATTTTGGCCTGTAAGCAGTGAAGCTCACATGGGTTTGAGCATTATAGTGGCGCTGGAGCCAAACTTTTGATTTACTTAGCCATGACTTCACCTAGGAGACCATAATGACTCATAGAATCTGTTAAGTGTAAGAAATATAATAACCTTAAGACTCAGTGTCAAGATACAATAGATGATTCCTTTTCCAGTCAAGTACTAACCTTAACCTTAGGATATTTTAGGAACAATTAATCTAGGATTCAAAGATTATCCGCAAATATTTATCTCGGAAATGGACTGAACATGATTTAGCACAGGCGCTAGAGTTCTTAAGATACAACACCTTTCACAAATGGGAGCCCATTTATTGAAAGCAAACAAAACGGGAAAGCAAACTAAACTAAGAAAGCAAAACAACTAATCTAAAGCAAACAAAGCAGAAAGAAGAAAACCTACTCTAAACGAAAACAAAAAATTAAGTGAACAACAGTCACAAAACCTAAGTATATACAACTCCTAACATGATTTCTCAGGGTGTGCAGTAACAACAATGCAGCGGTCAAGGTGCGAAGCTTTGCAAACTTGTCTTTAAACTCAGAAAAATATTCCTTCAAAGGACCAATTTGAAACTTAAGCAAAACTTCAGGAAAGATTAGTAACTGGGGCAACTCATCCGGACCATGATTAATCCACAAACAAGTTTTCTTTCCTAAATCCCCATAATCAAAATGATATTCCTTGTAGTCAATAATAGGGAAAGATACAACCTGGTGGTCTTCATCCGCAAGCATGAATTCCTGCTTATCATCCATTGCTTCATCGGGAGGTCGAAGTTGATGGTGAATCATACCACTTGCATCTGAAATATGCAGATCAACATCACGAACCAAACTGGGTGGAGTGAGGTGGGAATTCGATTCAAGAGGGTATTTGGAAATCTGGGTCATTTCATGCGCTGGCTCCTTTTGAACCCCTAACAATGGATCAAGCCCCAACCTGAATTGTTCTTCATTTTCTATCTTTGTCACAATTGCTTGTTTATCAGGCAGCATCTCATTTGTTTCAATTTCATCAAGCAATTCCTCCATGACTGTGAACAATGGATCAAGCGCCGATGCAAAATGTATTTCATATTCTGCTTCCATCTTGGTAGCCCATTGATCGTCAAACATATCGTCTTGCCTCAAGCCACTTATCATTTCTTCCATCTTGCTCATGCATGATTGAATTTCTTCATCAAGGACTGTTCCTTCTTGAAATGCACTGGAATTACCTCCCTCTTCATGTTCTCCTTCTTGGATGAATGAACATTGGAAATTTGTCATGCCATCTCTAATTTGAGCTAAGTCCTTCGTTTCTGGTTCTTGATGATCCTCTAAATATTCATTCACTTTCGTTTGCTGACAGTTGCCTTGGGTGGTTCCTCTTGCTTGGATGTATTCCATTGCTTTTTTTATCTTTACTTGAATGGCCTCTTGTTCCAATGTGATGAAGGAACAATCCTCCTCCACTTCATCTCTAGGCTCGATCTCATTATCCTGTTGTGACTTTGTGGTACATTCTTCATCTGGTGTTAAAAAAGTCTGTTTGACATATTCAATCCATGCTTTGTCCTTGAAGAATCCGTGTGGTAGCTCTGGTAATCTGAGGTGACATCTAGCATAGTTGATGGCCTCTTCACATGTTGTGCAAGTGAACTCTGGATGAGGTGCGTTGTGAATCCGACACCAACGAGGGAGCAAAACACCCTTCAAGCAAACATTACCTAGTTTTATCTGACCTTCGATTCGAAGTATAAACCTTGTGAAGGCCTCATACATAACTTCTGGAATGCTATAATCATCAGGTTCTACATCCAACACTTCTGGCTTGGGAACATCCCAAAAGAAAATTTTCCCTTGGAGAACAAGCTCTATCCTTGATAGGAATGTCAAGCAACTGATTTCTTCGTGATTGGATGTTTCATGAATCCGGCATCTTCCTGGCAAAGCAAACTTGGACAAATTCCTGGGGTGCAGCTGTGCATTCAAATTTTCCTGAATCTGAGCAAGACTGTCTTGAGGGCAAGAAATATGGAAGGGAAGCCCATCCATTGAGAAATCTCAGATTTATTATTTTTTTTTTGAAATTTTTTTGGAATTTAACTTTTCACTTTTTTTTGGATTTTTTGGGGTAAAAGAGATCTAACATATCTCAGATTTGGCATTTCAAACTTCATACTGGTTCCTTCCAGCTAAATTTCCTCCACTTGTGAAAATAAACAACCTAGAGATCATGCCCTCCTTCTAGCGCCAATTCAATGTTGAGCGCCTAGGAGGAGAGGCAAAAGAGTCTCCACAGATAACAAAATTTGATAGGACCTGGAGTTCCACTTCTCAGTTGTTCGCGTCAAGCCCTCCTTCTAGCGCCAATTCAATGTTGATGCGTGTTTTATGACACAACAAACATTCTAGAATAAAGAGTCCAAAGACGCTCTATCCCCTCTTGAAAAACTACCTCGTATGCTAAGATTGCAAGTAAGATCATACGGTAATTCCAATGTTTAAGATGAATGCGGATAGGCTCTGTGGTATGGATGTGATTTGCTGGTTATGACAAGGGGACTTATGCTAGGCTCGTTCAATTCACAATGAAGGTTTGGACAATGAAGCTCTATTACTAAAAAAGGAGAAGGGTTCAGAAGCACTAATCTACTCCTAAGAATCCAAGAGACGGTATTGACTCGGTGAAACCAAAACTAAACTTTGTTTCGCCACGCAGGGAACGCGCCAACTACGCAAAGCCAGTGCAATCTTCAAGGGAGAGTTGTGTTTATGATTTTCACGTCATGAATAACTACCATCGAATCGAACAATATTTATTCAGACAGAAGTTAAGAATCCACAAAGTAAGCTCAGGCTAACTTTACGCATTGAACGAAAATCATCCGTTCAAAGAAAGTATGAGCAAAAAGTTTCACCATAAATCAATACTTATCAAATCTTGTATTCATCTAACATACATGAAATAAAATCTAAACTATGATGAGGGATAAGAACCATGACAATTCCAAAATAAGAGAAGCAATCACCATCAGAACAATGCATGCATTACTTATTACTTTGGCAATCTTACAACAGTTGCTTATCTCAACATGTTTTGCAACACGTTCCCATGCTTTACAAATGAGGGGTGAGCTTAATTTATAGGCTCCCCAATTACAATTTGACGGCCAAGATTGATTTGGAATCAACGGCCAAGATTACAAATAAAACCCTAATTAGGGTTTGCTACCCTTCGACCAATGAGAAAATTGCATTCGAGGACACTTGTCCTTCTTGCTAAATATGAACCAACAGATAAAATAGAAAGTCGTTGCATGTTGATTTGGAATGATTTGATTGGTCGGAAAGATGACGAGGCGCCACCTCAACGTGTTGGATGCCTTCCTTGGTCGCTTTGTTCATGTTCTTGCCTTAGAATATTTTTTATGCCAATGACTTTATCGATTGTGCTTGATCTTGGATGACTTTGGCTTCTTCTTCTCACCTTGCCTCGGAGAACCTGCTTAGACTTGGATTGTTTTGGAATTCCTTCGAGTGCCAATTCAATGTTGAGCGCGTGAAGGAGAGGCAAAAGAGTCTCCACAGATAACAAAACTTGATAGGACCTGGAGTTTCACTACTTAGTTGTTCGCGTCAAGCCCTCCTTGAATAATTGGTTCTTTCTTTGTTCAGACCTCCTTTGCCTTGTGTAGTCATCCACCTGCAGTAAAACAAAACAAATTTATTTTAGATAACTTTTCAAGATAAGCTTTGAAAGAGTTTTACAAATTTCATTTTCAAGCTTCTAATTCTCTTTCCGTCCAATTTCATTTGGCCATCCATTTTATCATTTTCCAAAATTTATCTCGCCATGTCCAGTTTTATTTAGCCACAAATATTTTTCGTCCAACATTCCTCCAGCCACGTCCAAAATTATTTGGCCATTATCCTCTTTTGTTGGCCATATTTTCTCGCCGTCCGATTTTATTTGGCCATGAACTTCTCTTGATTTTCGACAATTTTCTTGCCATGTCCAATTTTATTCTAGACACGTCCAACATTTCTTGGCCATAAATTGCCTCTTGTCTAAAATTCTTTCGCCATGTCCGGCATTTTCCTAGCCATTTGCTTGATCTTTCACAAATTTTCCTAGCCAAATCCAATTTTATTTTGAAGATTTTCTTGATCTTTCCAACATTTTCCTAGCCATGGCAAAAAATTTCTTTGGTCACTTGGGCGAATATTCAAAGGGCCATGCATATTCTCATTTTCCAAAGGTTCACACTTAGGCAAAATTTTAATTTATTCCTTCCTAAACATGGTGGACTTTAACTTTGACATGGCCATGTCACTTTTTGGCTGAGGCGGACTTTGGGTCTTTTCTTGCCACTTTGACTTTTACCCAAGGCGGACTTTGTCATTTGTTAAGCCATGCCTTTTATCCATAGGCAGATTTTCCAATTGTTTTATTGCCATTATCTTCCTTATGGCTGGCGGAGTTTACTAAGTCTTTGCCATTTCATTTTGAAGGTGGGGCCCACTTCAAAAACTTTATGTCCTTAGGTGACTTGACTTTGTCAAATATTTTCCAAGTGTTTTTTAGGCTGGGAGCACTTCCTAAGATGTTTCCTCAATTCACTTTCCAGCTGGCAGACTTCATAAAGCACTTGCTAAATGACTTGCTAAAACATTTTCTATTTGTTATTTGGGCTGAGCGCACTTCCTAAAAAGTTTTCCAAATGTTTTTTTTCTTTATCTAATTCTCCAGCTGGCAGACTTTGGAGATTTTTCATGTGCCTTTTAAGCTGACAGACTTTAAAAAACATTTTCCATTTGTTATTCCAGCTGGCGGACTTTATTCTTTGGCTTTCCATCTTAACTTTGTCTTTTAGCAGATTTTCATGCCATTGAATTGGTTGGAGGGCGGACTTTACTCATCTGTTGACCATACAAGGGCGGACTTGCTTGATTTTATTGCCACTTTAACTTTGCTTTGTCTTTGTCCATGCCTTAGCCAAATTTATCTCCTTTTTGCTTTGGGCGGACTTCATACTCTTTCTTGCCATACATTTTACCTTGGTTATGCCTTAGCCATTTTTCCCTTCTATCTTGGGTGGACTTTCCACCTTTTGTTGCCATTTTGAAACTTACCTAAGGCGGACTTGCTTACTTTGGTTGCCATTTGGCATTTCTTTCAAGGGCGGACTTGACTGTTTTTCTGGCCATTTACCCCATTCTCCTTGCCATTGTACACTTAAACATAGGCAGACTTTACCAGTTTTCAGGCCATTTCATGCTTTGGAGGGCGGACTTCAGCTGTTTGGATGCCACTTAATGCTTGGACAGGGCGGACTTTGGGTCTTTTCTTGCCACCTCCCTTTTGTATTTGTCCATGCCTTAGACCTTTCATCTTTTTTCCATGGGCGGACTTTGGTCTTTTGTCTGCCATTCATAGGGCGGACTTGGCTTAGGAGCTTGCCATTTACTTTCTCTTGCTGGGCGGAGTTTGACCTTATGCTTGCCAACTGACTTTTTGTATAGGGCGGACTTGCTTGACTTGCTTGCCACTTGACTTGGTTGGAGGGCGGACTTCCTCATATTCTTTGCCACTTGCCTTCTTGGCTGAGGGCGGACTTGCTCAATTTCGTTGCCATTAGTGCTTTGGATAGGGGCGGACTTTGCTTAAGAGTTGGCCATACACATGGCGGACTTCATAGTTTTTATTTCCACTTGACCTTTTGACTAGGGCGGACTTTATCAAATCCTTGGCCATTGTCCAAAACTTAAGGCGGACTTCCCTGTTTTTATTGCCATTAGACAGTTATCTTGAGGGCGGACTTCAGCTTGGACCTGACCATTGCCAGATTTTCTTAGACATTTCCTTCATTCTTCATGGGCGGACTTGCTCCATCTGTTTGCCATTAGACCTTTGTCATGGGCGGACTTCAACCTTTTGCTCACCATTGGACAGATTTTTATGCCATTTCCAAGGGCGGACTTGCTTGATTTTGTTGCCATTGCTCAGATTTCAAAGCGGACTTCAGCTAGTGGCTGACCATGGCTGGGGCGGACTTGACAGATTTTATTGCCATTGCCCAGATTTTCAGACCATTGATCAAAATTTTTTTTATGCCATTGACATTTTGGCTGAAGGTTCTTACTATTCATTCTGTACTTAGGCGAATTTATTAGTTTTCTCCATGACTGTGCTCAGATTCTCCACGAACTGTTCAGATTTCTTCACAATTTTCCAGATTTTCTTGACGAATTTCATCAAATCTCCAACCATTTTAGTGCTTTTACCAGATTTCTCTGTGATTTTCCAGAATTTCTCACCATTTTGAACGAATTTTCCAGATTTTTGAACTTTTTTATGTGATTTTTCCAGATTTTTACCAAAATTTCAAAAAATCTTCGAATCGATTTTCTGAGAGTTTCGTTGCTCGTTTCGAACTTCTGAGTGCGTTTTTGAAACTCGTGGCCCTTCTAAAAATAGAAACTTTCTAAAAATAGAAATTTTCCAAAAATAGCAACTTTCTAAAAATAGACCCTAAAAAATAGGGATCCCAGAATTGCCCAAAAGTGCCAAAAAAAAAATAGGTCCTAAAAAATAGGGGGCCCGGGGTGAGAAACCCTAAAAATTTGGAAGTGTCAGAATCGACCGAAACGACAGTCGATCTTCGTCTCCCAGGCCTTCTAAGCACAATGGTGACGTTTATACATTGATCCAGACTAAAATTCACTGACTCGACTCGGGTGACCGTTCAAAATTGAAGCTCCTCATTTGCAAAAAGACTGGTGATAAGCGGTTGCGACGCCAAGGCAAAACCAAAAAGCAAAAAAAGAAAAAAAAACGATGGGTCCCCATTTGCAATGGGGCGATGTGTGAAAAGGTCACAACATCTAGCGCCAACCTGAATAAATGTTCCTGAACATTTCAAAGACAGTACCCATTTCAAACCCAGAATCTTAGATTAATTCTAACTAACTTACCCTTTGGCAAAGAAGAGTACTTAAAAGGAAAGAGGAACCCTAAATTGTATCAAGACCCTTTATCCTGCAGCTACAAGTGTGTGCAAATGCGTTTATTCCCGTCTCATGAAATTAATATGACTCTTTGGTTCCATCATGGTTGCTTGTGTATTTTGTCTTAACTCCAAAAGCATCCTTGGATAGAGCCTTGCTGCCAGCGAGCGTCTATAGCCCCGACAAGGTTATCGCTATAATCTCACGGAGATTGCTCTACTTCCGGCGATTTAGTTTTTCTTTTGATTTTCTTGTTTTCCTCTTTTGATGATTGATCGATTTGAGTGCACGCCTATAGAGATGTCCGCACACCCAAAAGCCAAATGCTTTGATTTTTTCATTTTTATTTCTTTTCCTTTTGATATTCTTTTCTTTTCACATTTTTTCCACATTTTGGCCTGTAAGCAATGAAGCTCACATGGGTTTGAGCATTATAGTGGCGCTGAAGTAAGACTTTTGATTTGCTTAGCCATGACTTCACCTAGGAGACCATAATGACTCAGAGAATTTGTTAAGCGTGAGAAATATAATAACCTTAAGACTCAGTGTCAAGATACAATAGATGATTCCTTTTCCAGTCAAGTACTAACCTTAACCTTAAGATACTTTAGAAACAACTAATCTAGGATTCGAGGATTATCCACAAATATTTATCCCGGAAATGGACTGAACATGATTTAGCACAGGCGCTAGAGTTCTTAAGATACAACACCCTTCACAAATGGGAGCCCATTTATTGAAAGCAGACAAAACGGGAAAGCAAACTAAACTAAGAAAACGAAACAACTAAATCTAAAGCAAACAAAGCAAAAAAAAAAAAAAGAAAACCTACTCTAAAAGAAAACAAAAATTTAAGTGAACAACAGTCACAAAACCTAAGTATATACAACTCCTAACATGATTTCTCAGGATGTGCAATAGCAACAAAGTAGCGGTCACAGTGCGAAGCTTTGCAAACTTATCTTTAAACTCAGAAAAATATTCTTTCAATAGACAAATCTCAAACTCAAGCAAAGCTTCAGGAAAGATTAGTAACTGGGGCAACTCATCCGGACCATGATTAATCCATAAACAAGTTTTCTTTCCTAGATCTCCATAATCAAAATGATATTTCGTGTAGTCAATAATAGGGAAAGATACAACCTGGTGGTCTTCATTCGCAGACATGAATTCTTGCTCGTCGTCCATTGCGTCGTCAGGAGGTCGGAGTTGATGGTGAACCATACCACTTGCATTTGAAACATGGAGATCAACATCTCGATCCAAACTGGGTGGAGTGGGGCGGGAATTCGATTCAAGAGGGCATTTGGAAATCTGGATCATTTCATGCGCTGGCTTCTTTTGAATCCCTAATAATGGATCAAGCCCCAACCTGAATTGTTCTTCATTTTCTATCTTTGTCACAATTGCTTGTTTATCAGGCAGCATCTCATTTGTTTCAATTTCATCAAGCAATTCCTCCATGATTGTGAACAATGGATCAAGTGCCGATGCAAAATGCATTTCGTATTTTGCTTCCATCTTGGTAGCCCATTGATCGTCAAACATATTATCTTGCCTCAAGCCGCTTATCATTTCTTCCATCTTGCTCATGCATGATTGAACTTCTTCATCAAGGACTATTCCTTCTTGAAATGTACTGGAAATACTTCCCTCTTCATGTTCTCCTTCTTGGATGAATGAACATTGGAAATTTGTCACGCCATCTCTACTTTGAGCTAAGTCTTCCATTGCTGGTTCTTGATGATCTTCAATAATTTGCAATTCTTTATATTCATCCACTTCCGTATGCTGACAGTTGCCTTTGGTGGTTCCTCTTGCTTGGATGTATTCCTTTGCTTCTTTGATCTTTACTTGAATGGCCTCTTGTTCCAATGTGATGAAGGAACAATCTTCATATGCCGAATCCCTAAGCTCGATCTCATTATCCTGTTGTGACTTTGTGGTACATTCTTCATCTGGTGTTAAAAAAGTCTGTTTGACATATTCAATCCATGCTTTGTCCTTGAAGAATCCGTGTGGTAGCTCTGGTAATCTGAGGTGACATCTAGCATAGTTGATGGCCTCTTCACATGTTGTGCAAGTGAACTCTGGATGAGGTGCGTTGTGAATCTGGCACCAACGAGGGAGCAAAACACGCTTCAAGCAAACATTACCAAGTTTTATCTGACTTTCAATTCTAAGTATGAACCTCGTGAAGGCCTCATATCCAACTTCTGGAATACTATAATCATCGGGTTCTACATCCAACACTCCTGGCTTGGGAACATCCCAAAAGAAAATTTTCCCTTGGAGAACAAGCTCTATTCTTGAGAGGAATGTCAAGCAATTAATCTCTTCGTGCTGGGAAGTCTCATGAATTCGACATCTTCCTGGCAAAGCAAACTTGGACAAATTCCTGGGGTGCAGCTGTGCATTCAAATTTCCTGAATCTGAGCAAGATTGTCTTGAGAGCAAGAAATATGGAATGGGAGCCCATCCATTGAGAAATCTCAGATTTATATTTTTTTTTTTTTTGAATTTTTTTTTTTAACTTTTTCACTTTTTTTGGATTTTTTGGCATAAAAGAGATCTAACATATCTCAGATTTGGCATTTCAAACTTCATACTGGTTCCATCCAGCTGAAGTTCCTCCACTTGTGAAAACAAACAACCTAGAGATCATGCCCTCCTTCTAGCGCCAATTCAATGTTGAGCGCAGGGAGGAGGGTAAAAAGTCTCCAAGATTATCCCCACAGATAGAAAATTCGATAGGACCTGAAATTGTACTAAGTTGTTCGCGTCAGCCCTCCTTCTAGCGCCAATTCAATGTTGATGCGTGTTTTATGACACAACAAACATTCTAGAATAAAGAGTCCAAAGACGCTCTATCCTCTCTTGAAAAACTACCTCGTATGCTAAGATTGCAAGTAAGATCATACGGTAATTCCAATGTTTAAGATGAATGCGGATGAGCTCTGTGGTTTGATGTGATTATGCTGGTAACACAAAGGGACTTATGCTAGGCTTGTTCAATTCACAATGAAGGTCTAAACAATGAAGCTCTATTACTTGGGTCATGGGTCAAAGAAACTAAAAAAGGAGAAGGGTTCAGAAGCACTAATCTACTCCTAAGAATCCAAGAGACGGTATTGACTCGGTGAAACCAAAACTAAACTTTGTTTCGCCACGCAGGGAACGCGCCAACTACGCAAAGGGGGTGCAATCTTCAAGGGAATGTGCTTATGATTTTCACGTAAGGAATAATTACCATCAGATCGAACAATAACTATCCAAACAGAAGTTAAGAATCCACAAAGTAGGCTCAGGCTAACTTTACGCATTGAACGAAAATCATCCGTTCAAAGAAAGTATGAGCAAAAAGTTTCACCATAAATCAATACTTATCAAATCTTGCATTCATCTAACATACATGAAAAGAAATCTAAATTATGATGAGGGATAAGAACCATGACAACTCCAAAATAAGAGAAGCAATCACCATCAGAACAATGCATGCATTACTTATTACTTTGGCAATCTCACAACAGTTGCTTATCTCAACATGTTTTGCAACATGCTCCCATGCTTTACAAATGAGGGGATGAGCTCAATTTATAGGCTCCCCAATTACAATTCAACGGCCAAAATTAATCTGGAATCAACGGCCAAGATTACAAATAAAACCCTAATTAGGGTTTGCTACCCCTCGACCAATGAGAAAATTGCATTCGAGGACACTTGACCTTCTTGCTAAATATGAACCAACAAATAAAATAGAAAGTTGTTGCATGTTGATTTGGAATGATTTGATTGGTCGGAAGATGACGAGGCGCCACCTCAACGTGCTGGATGCCTTCCTTGGTCGTTTTGTTCTTTTTCCATGTTCTTGCCTTAGAATATTTTCTGTCCTTTGCACTTTGATCTTAGATTACTTTGGCTTCTTCTTCTCTCTTCGACTTGGAGCACCTATTTAGACTTGGATTGTTTTGGAATTCCTTCGAGTGCCAATTCAATGTTGAGCGCGTGAAGGAGAGGCAAGAGTCTCCACAGATAACAAAACTTGATAGGACCTGGAGTTTCACTACTTAGTTGTTCGCGTCAAGCCCTCCTTGAATAATTGGTTCTTTCTTTGTTCAGACCTCCTTTGCCTTGTGTAGTCATCCACCTGCAGTAAAACAAAACAAATTTATTTTAGATAACTTTTCAAGATAAGCTTTGAAAGAGTTTTACAAATTTCATTTTCAAGCTTCTAATTCTCTTTCCGTCCAATTTCATTTGGCCATCCATTTTATCATTTTCCAAAATTTATCTCGCCATGTCCAGTTTTATTTAGCCACAAATATTTTTCGTCCAACATTCCTCCAGCCACGTCCAAAATTATTTGGCCATTATCCTCTTTTGTTGGCCATATTTTCTCGCCGTCCGATTTTATTTGGCCATGAACTTCTCTTGATTTTCGACAATTTTCTTGCCATGTCCAATTTTATTCTAGACACGTCCAACATTTCTTGGCCATAAATTGCCTCTTGTCTAAAATTCTTTCGCCATGTCCGGCATTTTCCTAGCCATTTGCTTGATCTTTCACAAATTTTCCTAGCCAAATCCAATTTTATTTTGAAGATTTTCTTGATCTTTCCAACATTTTCCTAGCCATGGCAAAAAATTTCTTTGGTCACTTGGGCGAATATTCAAAGGGCCATGCATATTCTCATTTTCCAAAGGTTCACACTTAGGCAAAATTTTAATTTATTCCTTCCTAAACATGGTGGACTTTAACTTTGACATGGCCATGTCACTTTTTGGCTGAGGCGGACTTTGGGTCTTTTCTTGCCACTTTGACTTTTACCCAAGGCGGACTTTGTCATTTGTTAAGCCATGCCTTTTATCCATAGGCAGATTTTCCAATTGTTTTATTGCCATTATCTTCCTTATGGCTGGCGGAGTTTACTAAGTCTTTGCCATTTCATTTTGAAGGTGGGGCCCACTTCAAAAACTTTATGTCCTTAGGTGACTTGACTTTGTCAAATATTTTCCAAGTGTTTTTTAGGCTGGGAGCACTTCCTAAGATGTTTCCTCAATTCACTTTCCAGCTGGCAGACTTCATAAAGCACTTGCTAAATGACTTGCTAAAACATTTTCTATTTGTTATTTGGGCTGAGCGCACTTCCTAAAAAGTTTTCCAAATGTTTTTTTTTCTTTATCTAATTCTCCAGCTGGCAGACTTTGGAGATTTTTCATGTGCCTTTTAAGCTGACAGACTTTAAAAAACATTTTCCATTTGTTATTCCAGCTGGCGGACTTTATTCTTTGGCTTTCCATCTTAACTTTGTCTTTTAGCAGATTTTCATGCCATTGAATTGGTTGGAGGGCGGACTTTACTCATCTGTTGACCATACAAGGGCGGACTTGCTTGATTTTATTGCCACTTTAACTTTGCTTTGTCTTTGTCCATGCCTTGGCCAAATTTATCTCCTTTTTGCTTTGGGCGGACTTCATACTCTTTCTTGCCATACATTTTACCTTGGTTATGCCTTAGCCATTTTTCCCTTCTATCTTGGGTGGACTTTCCACCTTTTGTTGCCATTTTGAAACTTACCTAAGGCGGACTTGCTTACTTTGGTTGCCATTTGGCATTTCTTTCAAGGGCGGACTTGACTGTTTTTCTGGCCATTTACCCCATTCTCCTTGCCATTGTACACTTAAACATAGGCAGACTTTATCAGTTTTCAGGCCATTTCATGCTTTGGAGGGCGGACTTCAGCTGTTTGGATGCCACTTAATGCTTGGACAGGGCGGACTTTGGGTCTTTTCTTGCCACCTCCCTTTTGTATTTGTCCATGCCTTAGACCTTTCATCTTTTTTCCATGGGCGGACTTTGGTCTTTTGTCTGCCATTCATAGGGCGGACTTGGCTTAGGAGCTTGCCATTTACTTTCTCTTGCTGGGCGGAGTTTGACCTTATGCTTGCCAACTGACTTTTTGTATAGGGCGGACTTGCTTGACTTGCTTGCCACTTGACTTGGTTGGAGGGCGGACTTCCTCATATTCTTTGCCACTTGCCTTCTTGGCTGAGGGCGGACTTGCTCAATTTCGTTGCCATTAGTGCTTTGGATAGGGGCGGACTTTGCTTAAGAGTTGGCCATACACATGGCGGACTTCATAGTTTTTATTTCCACTTGACCTTTTGACTAGGGCGGACTTTATCAAATCCTTGGCCATTGTCCAAAACTTAAGGCGGACTTCCCTGTTTTTATTGCCATTAGACAGTTATCTTGAGGGCGGACTTCAGCTTGGACCTGACCATTGCCAGATTTTCTTAGACATTTCCTTCATTCTTCATGGGCGGACTTGCTCCATCTGTTTGCCATTAGACCTTTGTCATGGGCGGACTTCAACCTTTTGCTCACCATTGGACAGATTTTTATGCCATTTCCAAGGGCGGACTTGCTTGATTTTGTTGCCATTGCTCAGATTTCAAAGCGGACTTCAGCTAGTGGCTGACCATGGCTGGGGCGGACTTGACAGATTTTATTGCCATTGCCCAGATTTTCAGACCATTGATCAAAATTTTTTTTTTTATGCCATTGACATTTTGGCTGAAGGTTCTTACTATTCATTCTGTACTTAGGCGAATTTATTAGTTTTCTCCATGACTGTGCTCAGATTCTCCACGAACTGTTCAGATTTCTTCACAATTTTCCAGATTTTCTTGACGAATTTCATCAAATCTCCAACCATTTTAGTGCTTTTACCAGATTTCTCTGTGATTTTCCAGAATTTCTCACCATTTTGAACGAATTTTCCAGATTTTTGAACTTTTTTATGTGATTTTCCAGATTTTTGCCAAAATTTCAAAAAATCTTCGAATCGATTTTCTGAGAGTTTCGTTGCTCGTTTCGAACTTCTGAGTGCGTTTTTGAAACTCGTGGCCCTTCTAAAAATAGAAACTTTCTAAAAATAGAAATTTTCCAAAAATAGCAACTTTCTAAAAATAGACCCTAAAAAATAGGGATCCCAGAATTGCCCAAAAGTGCCAAAAAAATAGGTCCTAAAAAATAGGGGGCCCGGGGTGAGAAACCCTAAAAATTTGGAAGTGTCAGAATCGACCGAAACGACAGTCGATCTTCGTCTCCCAGGCCTTCTAAGCACAATGGTGACGTTTATACATTGATCCAGACTAAAATTCACTGACTCGACTCGGGTGACCGTTCAAAATTGAAGCTCCTCATTTGCAAAAAGACTGGTGATAAGCGGTTGCGACGCCAAGGCAAAACCAAAAAGCAAAAAAAGAAAAAAAAACGATGGGTCCCCATTTGCAATGGGGCGATGTGTGAAAAGGTCACAACAGGTCCCAAACTCTGTTCCGGTAGCGGCTCAATCTCTTGTTATGGCAGGCAAACTGCTTCCTTACTTGTCGGACCACTATGTCTGAGTCCCCAATAGCATGTACAATCTTAGCCCCCTTCTGAATTGCAAGGAGTAGTCCGTGAATCAAGGATTCATATTCAGCAACGTTGTTGGTGCATGAAAACTGGAGCCTATAGGAACCCAAATAAGCTTCTCCTGTCGGGCTAACCAATTCAAACCCTGCTCCATTTCCCTTCTTGGACTTTGATCCATCGAACCTTAAAGTCCACACTTGATTCTCTGTAGGAGTGCTGGGAGACTGAACACGTGTCTCTCCTTGATTGCAGACCTCTGGAGTCTTTTCTTCAATCTTTGACTGAGTGAGATCATCTTCTACAATTTCTTCTATTGAAACACTATTCTCTTCATTCATCTTTTGATGTTCTATTAGAATCTCCTTTTCTTCATTCATCTCTTGATGTTCTTCTTGTAATGACGTATGGGGAACAAGCCTTGCAACTTGCTCTAGTGCCACCTTGCACATGGCACAAGTGATTTCTGAATGGAATGCTTCGTGTATTCTGCACCAGTTGGGAAGCAGTAGATTTTTGATGGAAGCATCTTTACCCAACTCTTTTTCTTGTTTTACGCTGTTCAGGACAAAGTCCCTGAAATTCTCAAAGGTTCCTCCACCTTCACTATCACTTGAGTCACTTTCAATCAACACTTCGGTGGAGCTCGTGGTATCTTCCAAACATTTTCCCTCATTTACACTTTGCAGCATCAATACTTCTTGCTTAACAGGCCTGTACGAGCCTAAGTCAGTCTCTACAAACATGATCTCGTTATCTTCACCATATTCCGTGATCATCAGCTTCAGTCTCGATGTACTATCAATCTTAATTTGATTCGGGACTCCCTTCCACGGAAGCCACATGTGAGAGAAATCGGTTGCAATGTATCCGTTTAACTTTCTAGCCCAGTCTCGGCTTAGCAACATGCCATACCCATCCGGTATGTCAACTACTGATATGTCAATACAACTCTGGATTCGGGGATCAGCTGACAACTGCATATGAATATTATTCAGCTCTCCAACTACAGGTACTTCAGTCTTATCTAGTTGGGTCACCTTCTTCATGGTATGCAACGGGACTATACCCAATCTCTGACACACCTTCAATGGCATGACGTTGCTAGAAGCACCGGAATCAATCAAACAATTGTGCAACAACTTTCCAAAGATTCTAACTGATACCAAAAACGGGGCTGGTTCATCTCTCCCCTGGTAGAAGACAACTGGTTTCTTCCTTTCTTCAGGAGTATTCTTCTTTTCATCTCCCTTATCCAATGGAACTTGATTGCCCTGGGCAATCCTTTGTGTCTGCTCTTGCCTCTGTTTTGTGGGCAAATTGAATCTAACTCTTCTTTTATCTTCAGTCCTTGGCTTCTCAGGTTCACTTGAAGATCCTTGTACTACCCCCACAAAACCTTGCGACTGCTGTGGAGCTTCCCAAGCGTTGAACGGCGCGTAAGACACTTCTTCTACCATATTCGCGCTCTGCACGGGACGTGACTGTGCATTGATTTGAGGGCTCCTTGATGAACTAGGTGCTTCTTGAGGTGTACTTTTTACAACCGGTGTTTCATATAGACTTCCCAAAATTGTGTCTCTAACTTCAGAGATTTTCATTAACTCATACAAGGGAAGACTAACCTTTATCTTCTTCACTTCCTCTAGCACATAAGAACTTAATCTTTTCATGTCATCTCTTGGAAGATTATCCTTTTGAGGACGCTGCATCACGTGGACTGGCTGTTGCTGGATAGTTTGTTGTCCATTTCTATTCTGCATCACATTCTGTTGTCTGTACTCCGGTGAATCCCGAGGCAAATTCGGATTGTTGCTGGCATTTGGATTCGGCGGGGTTGAGAAATTATTCGGAGGAATCGAGGATGTCAACGGTTCTTTCTGATGATAAGTCCTCTGGTACACCTTGGGTGCTGCTCCTCCGGAAGTTTGAAATGCTTGCACCTCTCTTCTTCCTTCTACCAACACACTATTGTTGAGAGGTGGAAAAACGTAGTTACCTTGCTCATACGGCTCCTCTGAGTAACTGTCTTGAACTTCCGAATACGTTTGAGCCTCTGAATAGACTTGAGCTTCCTCATAAACTTGAGCGTCTGGCGCCTCCACGGGACCGTTTGCCGAAGCTGGTGGAAATCTGTAATTAGCTTCTGGTGGCGCGTAATTTTGATATTCGGACACAAGATTGACACTCTCTATGATTAGTGCCTGGTCATATCTTTGCACTGGTACAATCTCATACCCAGTGGTCGGAGGATTCTCAGTACCCTCCGTGCTTTTAACTTCTCCTTTGAAAATATCAGCAGCGACTTGAAACTCATGGCATTGTAATTCTGAGTGCTGACTTGTGTTATGAAGCCGACACCATCCTGACATAGCAGCTTCTGCCAAAAATACTCTGTCGGTGGGACGATTTTCCGGAGGCGGCGGGTTATCTAGCGGTGATGGAACCCCTCCATTGTTAGGTCCAGTATTCCAGGACCTCTTTTGATATCCTTGATTATTATTTCGATACCCATGGCTGTTGTCGTGTCCATGTCCTTGATGGGCATCTTGATGCTGTTGAGGATTATTGTGATATCCTCGATTGGCACCTGGATGTGCCTGATAATTCTTCAACATTGATTGCATTTGATTATTTTGATTTCTGAGGTGAGTTACCTCAGATGATAGCCTTTTCATCTGTTCTACTAATTCTTTCATTTCATCTTTCTCCTCTTGTGTCCTTGTTGCAGGTACCGTGTTCTGGAGATAGACAGGCTGCGTGGCTGGAGTCTGGGATAAGGGTATCCCAGGATGGAAAATCAATTGATCTGATGGCGGTGTAACGTGATATGCCGGTTGCGGAACTGGATTCAACGCTGGAATCTGCTGATTCCACGCTGGACTAAGAGTCTGCATTTGATTGTTCGTGGTGACCAAGCCAGTGTACAAAGAAGGCCTAGTTATGTTTTGGCCCATATTCTGACTTACTTCTACGGCTTTTGCATATGCTTGGTTCATGTCTGCTGGAGTAGGATGAGCTTGTCTCACGAACATAGCAGTCAAAGGGTCCAACGCTGCATAGTAATTTTCCCTTGCATCGGGAACCATGTACGGAGTACGTAGCCTTGTGAGAGCCTTTTGGAATCTATTGTTGAAGGCATGAATAGGCTCTTTGTCTTGTCTTCTTACCTCTGTGAATTGACGGAAGAGCTCTACTGGGGTGATAGGAATACCGAACTTTCCAATGAAACCCTCTTTCATTTGCTCCCATGTTCTGATGGACCCAACTGGCAAATGTATAAACCAAAAGTGAGCCTCTTCTCCCAAGGAATACGGGAACAATCTGCAAGCCACATCTGCGTATGCAATTTGTCTGTTTCGCAAATGATCTTCAAACATCTTGATGTCATCTTCAGCAGAACGATTCGGATCATGGACTTGATACTTGGTAAAGAAATGCTCCGGATTCTTTGGCATATCGTGATAATCAGCAAACTCAAGAGGAGATGGATTGGTGACTAGCCACGTAGCACCGTTAGGAGCGGGTTGGCCTCCTGGTTGAGCCATTGCTTGATTTGGATACCTCCTTTGATATACAATTACTGGGGTTGTGGTAACTTGAACTGGTTGCTGAACAATCACTAGTGTGGTAACTTGAACGGCTTTAGGTTGAGCAAACCTTGAAACACTTGGTGGAGTTCGGAACAAACTTGTAATCTCTTCTCCGCTTTCTTCACTAGACTGAACTTCTTCGTTTGAGAATACTTCTTCACTTGACTCAACTTCCTTGCTTGGACGGACTTCTTTCTTCTTCCTTGATCGAGTAGGCAATTCTAACTCCACAAAATCTTTGTGTGAACTTGGTGTGGACCTCAGGATTCTTTTCAACTTATCGGGTGAGAATGAACTGATTCGATCCAGGATGTAATTGATTACTGTCGGCGGGGAAGGGGAGCAAGTGGTAGTCTTTGATCGAGCAAATTCCTTTCAACTGCAACTTGAATTTCAATGGCCTTTTCTTCTTCTTCCTCCAACACGAAGCAAGTTCTCATGTACTGGGCGTAGCTCTCCTTTGTTTTCCAAGCAAGGTTGTTCAATCCTGAAAGAATGTCCTCCTGGTCGTCGTTGAATCCCAAGTTAGGCTGCAACACTGGGAATATCTCTCTATGCGGTAGCACCATCTTGAATCATGATAATTTCTTTCTCCAATGAATCTCTTTTCAATGAAATCCCTTCTTATTTGAAAATGACTGCTTTACTGCGAAGAATCCTTGAAGGCCCTCCTTCTAGCGCCAGTTTCCCTGTTGATGTGGTTTTTGTGACCATACCAAAAGGCAGAACAAAATAGTTTTGGGGCTACTCCGTTCTCTCTTGATCAAAGTATTCCATGCGCTAAGTGTTGATGTGATTTTTGTGACCTCACCAACCAGGTAGAACAAAGTTTCCAAATGGATCCCCTATTCTCTCTTGAACAAAGTATTCGACGTGCTAAGATTGCGAGTGAGATCACGCCTTCAACTCCAAGGTTCTTTAAATGCGAATAGGCTCAGTTTGGTTGATGTGTGTATGCTGTGTACTCACGAGGGGACTTACGTAGTTGTTCACGAGACGTGTAGTGACAACCAATGTGTGCTTTTAAAGGGGATTTTATGTGCGAATGATTTGGCTTTATGATGCAAGTTTCCTAAAACTAACCAAGATTATGCAGAATTGAATGGTTGCAGAGATTTCTAAAATCTAACTTCTAATCTAAATGCAAATGGATATTACGCTCAACCTAAATGAATTTTGACAAACGTTGTTTAGCCTCCTGTTGGACAGCGTCAACAAGGTAAGTGCAATCTTCAAAGGGTGAAAATGATGTTCAAATCACGATTCAATAGAGCAACTACCATCACAATGATGCATAACCACCTATGAACCTTGATTGAAGTTAAGTACTGAAAGTCCAGTTGACCACACAAGACGGACTTACCATCAGCAAGAACGTTAGTGGTATGGATAAAAGAAATTCACTTATATCAAGCATAAACATCCATATCTAACTACAAGCATGAAATTAAGTTCCTAATTGAAGCCAAAGGGAATAAGAAACCTCACGAACTATTCCAAACAAAGTTGAAATTCACCATCAATGAAAAGCTTTATTAAGAATAATCTTTTGTGACAATCTCTTACAAAATTCTCTAAGGGAGAATTCCCCTTCTTCCTCAACAATGCAAATGAAAAACTAATCTAACTTAAAAGCTTCTACTCTCTATTCTGCTTCAACAATTGCTCTCTAATCTCTGATTCTATGACTACTAGTGTACAAATGAGGGGGACTCCCCCTTATATAGCTGGCCTGTTTGAATTGACGGTCTAGATCAAATTACATCGGAGGGCTCAGATTGAGCCACCTCAGCCCTAGACGAGTTTGCCCTAAAAACCGCCAGAAGGTGGAGGAGTGGCGTCATAAATGCTCCTAAAAATAGCAGATTCCTCCTTTGACCGGTATGAGCAATTAATGCCCACTATCCTTCTAGAAGATTCTCGTCCATGACCCGGATTCCTTTGCTCTTCTCTCTGACCGCGTACGCTATGAATCTCGCCAACACTGCATCGACCTCTTCTTCTGAAATTGATGGAGTGAGATTCAGCTGATATTCTAAGATGGCCACCATCTGTTCATGCCTCTCGCAAGATTTTCCCCATGTTTCGATGGAATCCTGTGTGCTCTGAATGATCGTTGAAAACGTGGAGATGTTTTCAAAATCAAGCTGGGAAAACGTCCTCATTTCTGAAAAGAACGGCTGCAATCTTGCCCTTAATCCTTCTGCATCTATCTCCTCATGTGCGAGCCTTTTTGCAAATACCGACTCCAAAGTGTTGAGAATACTCTCACGAATATTCTTCATGGCCTTTCTGATCTTGGAAGACTCTATTGCTGCAGTATCAAAGAAACCCTTCCCTGTGAATGCTGCTGAATGCCATCCACGGAAGTCATATCTGTCGCCTGCTTGAATTACCCCTTCATTCACCAGAGTTTGCGTGGGAACACGCATCAAAACAGCCAGGCGTGGGATAGTATTATCTTGGAAGATGTGGGTATCTCCCCAAGCCTGCTCAACATCATCTAATCGTGAAAGGATACCGGAAGCATTCTGGAATGCTGAGGCGAGATCTGCCATGAACTTTTCTGCCTCAATGCGGACACCATTCACCCACTTATCTCCTTCTCGCATAGCCCTCTTCACTTCCTCCAAGCCGCTGATCGGCTCACGTGGCACCTCTGGTGGAAGCTCTGCTGCTGGATTACTTTGAGCAACAGGATGTGCGAGATTTTGCACGTATTCAACCAACGCTCTGTGCTCTTTCTTCAACCTTTTATACTTTCCTTCTTTCTTTACCAGCCTATCTTTTAATGCCTGAAATGAAGTTTCAGCCTCTTCCACCACCTGCGCTCCTGAAGGGCGTCCCAACTCAACAGTGGTGATTGTGTATTTCTCTGGCATCGCATCACTCAAGTCATGATCCTCTCTTGGGGCAGCGATGTGAAGGCTCCGGGAACCTGCCTCGTTAGTTTCTATCCTTGTATATTTTCTCGCCCTCTTGCGCTTTGGCGACTTGCTTGTCCTATTCAAGAGTGCTTCCATCTCAATTGCTAGGCTGGCGTCATCATCTTGGTCCCTTCGAATTGCCTGTGTAAGCCAATTTCGTTGAATATCATAAACAATCAGAGGCTGCTCCTCAGTGGCTTCCACTTCTCGAACTTCTTCCCGAGGGGTGTTTGGTGGAGGCTCGATTATCTCGACCTCTTGATCACTTCCTTCATGTGCCCCAGCATCTTCCTCTCCGAAGGAATAATCGAAGTGGGTGTCCATGTCCGTGTCTTCCCCTTCATCCCGCTTACTAGCAGCTTCAGGATCATTCACACTCTGAGTATCCACCTCTCTTGGCATCGGCTGGTTAATTTCTCCATCCTCTAGCTCTTCATTCCCTTTTGCTCTCTGACTAGCAAATAATGACACTTCACGTACACTGGAAGCATGAGACACCAATTGAGTTGAGGACGTGTCTTCTGATCCCTGAGGCTCTGGCTGAACGGGCTCTCTTCTTTTTGGTTCCGGACC
>VDFB02266139.1:0-29941 GCA_007258455.2 Sequoia sempervirens
GCAAAGGAATATCTTTGAGTCATTTGTCCAACATCATTTTGCCATGTTGCAATAGGTGGAATATTCCTTTCCCCCATAGATTCATTTTACAATTAGACCACCTAGCATATGGAAACCTCCCTCATGGGCCAAGTCTAACTCAACTATGATGGGGTTTCAAAGAAGAATCCATGTCAAGCAAGCATAGGAGGCATAACCCCAAGCTCTACAAAGAAGCTTATTCTCAATTACTACCTAAATATTGGCAATAAAACAAATAATTTTGCAACACTATTTGCTCTTCACTTAGGTTTTCAACTAGTTAGGGAACTTAATCTCCAAAAATTGGTCACTGAAAGGACTTTGCACATAATAAATTATATATCTAGAGCATGGATGCAAGGCATTGATTCCATTCCCAACTTCCCTAAAACAATAGCTAGCATCACCCGTCGAGTTCTTCAAAATATTTGGTATCTTCCAAAGGTGACTTTGGCACAACAAGCAACATCAAAACTCAATGTCTATCAAGTGGCCCATCATGCACTAGACAATTCAAAAGGCCATAAGATCCACCATTCCCTTCGCTATGATGATCTAGCAAGTATTATTACAAGAATGGTGGGTTGATAATTTCTTATCCTTGCCATCCCCTCTAGTCTAACTGTACTTGCCTCTGCTCCCTTCACACCTTTAGCACTTTTACACACGCTCTTCTTGTATTAGTCCCATGCCCATGCCCTCAGAAATCTTCTTTTTCCCACTAACCCTCTTCGAGCTTCATATCTTCTTTCTTCTCCTCACATATTACCTCTACCCACATCCCCCAATTTCGCTTCCTTAATCTTTTTTTAGGAACAATTTTCCACCTTGGTTGATCCATGACCTCTCTATTATTTTCCCTTTCTCCTTTCTTTCTCTAACGCCTAATGCCCACCCCCACACTCCTATCTTTTCCCACAAACCACTCCCCTTGCCATGTCCCACCCTTCAAATCCTCCACCTCATTTGCCATTTGTTCCCCACTCCCATCAAATCTAGATACCCCTCCCCTAATGCCAATTGCCACTTGATCATGCTACTCGAATGGAACTACCATTTCCATTGACATGTTTTATTTCACCGTTCTCTATCATCACTTTCCTTCATGCAAGTTATGCTTTTCCTCATGTTTTTATGTCTACAATTGTAATTTTAAGGTAGCATTTAGATATGCCATTCAGTCAAGATCTTATCATTGATCACACTGAGTCGTTAATCATATGAAGTCGAGGCATGGATTTGATCATCCTACACTTAATCCCTATTGCCTATTCTTCAAGATCAAACAATAGTTTATTTAAACAAAGACCAGTCAACACTAATGCCTACCTTGGAAAGCATTGGCACATTCTTGTTTGCTAAAGAAAACTGCCTTGAAGCAATATTTAGGCATCATGAGGATGTCCAATCCTCTTGCACCTAGTGCATAATTGTTTCAAGGCAAGTGTATGTACCCACAAAGTAATGGTTTTGTATCTTTTCTTTGAGAAGCCAAAGTTATTGTTGCATTCCATCCACTGAGGGGGGAGGCATTGTGTGTGGTAGCAAGAGGAGGGGGAGGAGGCAGCGAGAGAGTTACAATTTGAGATAGCAGCCATTCTCTTTCATAGTGGAGACCTTGTGATGGTTTCAGATGTATTGATTCACATTACTGAAACATAGGAGCAAAACTTGGTGAGGTTGTGTAGCGAAACTCAAGACGCATGACGAATGCCATAGCCCACAAGATAGAGAACTGATATGTCAGTCGAGAATGGAAGGGAGGAAAGGAATTGGGTATGAGTGCAACCAGACTTCAGAAGTGCAGCCATCACTATACTTATAATGGAAATTTTTAGTATAGAATGACAAGCCAATTAGTGCATCATTATAATTCAACCAGTTTAAAAAAGAACAGTCTATTTCTCCACAAAGAATACCCTTATAAGCACAAGGCTTGACAAGAAGATAATACATGGACCATTGCTCTGTCTATGTGCTTCAGACAATAAAATGCTTACTTAAAAAAATTTGACCAAATAGCTTGTTTGTTTTGAAATTGAAATTTCTTCTTCATCATAACCATGTAGAGGACCACCTGATTTAGCTTGATTCCCTTACAAACTTGCCCTTAAATCTTGCAATAAAATTCATTTTATTCCGCAAAGTAATAAAGGGGTTCCCCAAGTAGGTTAGAATGGAATAATTTATTTTCTCTACTATCTATTCTAGCGAAAGTTGTGCAGAGCTATCACAACAAGTAGAACATGAGGCCTGGTCTTATACGAAAGGGACTAACATACAGGGATACGTCCAGTTGCTACGAATTTCTTGAAACAGAATGTTAGTGTTTTATAGCTTCAGGAGCTATTTCCCTTTATTTAAGGCAGGTCGGCCTTCTTGTAACAAGTTATATTTTTTATTTTTTATTTCTCTAAGAGGCCGACCTAGAGAAGAGGCCACCTAAACCTTGTATATAAGGAGAGTGATTTCACATCATTTGAACATCACTTTATTCTCATTCCAATTTGCACTTTCAAGAAGAAGTTCGTACTAGCAGCAGCAGATCATCATTTTATGGCAGCAGATCGATATCAAAGAGAAATCATATTTGATTGTATATTTGCATCTAAGTGAGGTGCTATCTTTTATTGCATCAGATCGGCCTTGTGTTTGGCCCAAGTTGTAAGCAGATTTCTGCTCTTTTCATTCAATATGTAAGAGATATATTTTGGCTGGGTTTTTCTCCCTTGAGGAGGGTTTTCCCAGGGTATTTGCTGTGTTCTGTTGTTCATCATTTTGTATTTCTGCTTAACTTCATTTCTGGTTTAAAACTAACACAGAAGACCCCACCAAACAACTACAAACTGTAATGTTGCAAACTGTCATAAACCTCCAAATTCATAAAATTTCATATGGCCCAAAAGTAATAAAAAATTAATCAAAAAAATGCACAAAAGAGAACATATCAATTATATGTAATAAGAAATGAAATAAATAATCGATGATAGAACATAAATCTTGATAATAAATGAAGCACTCATAAATCTTGATAATAAATGAAGCACTCCCTCCATACAAGTGATGCCAACTTTGAAAAGGGCTGGTCTCACATAGAAAAAAGAATAACAACAAGAGGATAATGAATATCTATGGGAGGATCTAATAAAGGATGAATTCATAATGATTAGTAAATATCATCCATATAGGAAAAAGGTGACATAAAGGCCCAGATGGTTGAGTTACGAGTAGACCCAACACCTCAGGCCAAATTGTTTATCTTTAGAATCTTAGATACATGAGAATTAAATAGCTGCATACTAATTTTAGTTACATTTCTAAATCAGCTTGAAGGTCTAGAAATATAGAGACAACTGAACTGAGAGCTGTAGTTTCACTGTGAACTCATTCAGGGGATCTCTATTACTTCAGCCTTAGATTCCCCCACAGTTCCCAAAGCTCCTTGCACCCAAAATGCCTATCACAAACAAAAGATCAAAACAACTGATTTGCTATGCAACCAAGAGAGAAAAGACTGAATCCAAACAAGTATCACACAAGCATCTAATATTGAGATTAACCTGCAATTGTAATTGAATTAAATGGAATTCCATTGGATTACAATGAATGTGCATGCTTATACAAGCATGAAAAAGCAAACCCTAGATGAGGATTGCATTAGATTGTGACAAGTGTCTTAATCTCATGCATGAGACAACTTGACCTGTATTTAGTCCAATCTAATTAATAAAAAAGCACTCCTAAGTTTAGCTTAAGTGAATAAAGTAATAAGGGACTTACTAATTATCATGTGATGTCCTAATTATTCCAACAATCTTCTGCTAACTCTACTTAAATGTTACAGTAGATTATTTGCCTAGAATATTACTCAAACAAACAAAATCATATCATGCTATCATGTTATTACCTAACAAAACAGCTTAGTAAGACATGAAGCATTGCTCGTTGTACCTGATTGTATCTTGATATCCTCATATTGGTAGTTACCAAAGCATTCCATCCATTGTAAATTATTTGAGATATTGTAGCTTCTATTATAATTTCCCTTATATTAAAGCTAACTGAGATTCAAAAGCAGCAAGTAATATGAAAGATAAGATGCGTGAGGAAGAGAGGCACACTACATACAAAAGAAACTACGATGCCTGCCCTTATAAGCTCTTGAAGACAGGATCTAAGTATCTCATAGCGAGCTTGGAGGGTAGGGGGACCCACATATGCTTTAATATCTGCCCTGTCAACAAATGCAATGTCTGTTACATGACAAAACGTTTAGTGAGAATCCTGATCATGATATTATCGAGCAGACTAAAGACATCTTTTGTCAATCAAGATCTCTGAGCATTAGTCACTAAAACACAAATTTCATCAGAACCAAATCAATATTTAATCTGCAAAAGCCATCTCGTCTATTACAGTACCAATAGCAGATGTCAAGTTCGATGTTGTCAGAACAACAACATTTGGCCATGATTTCAGTCTGTCCAATTGTGTTAACAGAGCATTCACAACCTGCAGCACAAAATATAAAAATACAGAGACAGATGAAACAAAAGAATAATCAATAACATGTCAATTTCTGAAGAAAAATTATTATGTTTAAAGGAGCTGGCAAGCAACCCTTTAATCTCAATGTGTTAAGTATTGTAAGGAGAGTATACCCTTATAGAGTCAGAAGGTTCTGAACCAGATAATGCTGATTGTCTTGCAGCTGCCAGACTTTCAACCTCATCTGTAAGAATATTTGACTTATTAAAAAAATTAGAAAACAGTGGCATGATACAACTTTATAATAAGAGGATGTAGATTATAGATGCAATTCATTCTTGTAAAATTGCAACCAAAATCAATCTTGCTGATGAAACTTATTTTTGGTGTTTTCTTTGCCTATGATCAAGCCAACTTATGAGTCCCTTGGGAGATCCATTTTTGTTTGTTGTTCATAGCTACCTCTAAAGCTTCTACACTGTACACGTGATTGCTAAACAAACAATCAGCTACTGATGAGAATTACATTAATCATATCAACAGAATTATTTTGAGATAATCAAAAGAATGCACCACATGATAGTTACTTTTCAGATGAGCATTAAGACAGAAAAGATGTATAATAGAATTCTGCAGGTGCCAAGGAATGTGTATACCATTCTATACTCCAACCTCAACGAGGGGTCTGTGTAATGTCCCCATTTTGCGAGCATCAGAGTTTGGTTGATTTAGCCTATTCCTGACCCTTGTAGGCTAATATGTCTGGATTGAGGGTCCTTTGTGGCAGTTACCCGGTGGTTGGAGACAACACTTCACTTTCTGATTCAGGTTTGGGCCTCTGCAGAGGCTTACAGAGTGTTATTTGGGCACTTACTATTTATAGTAAGTCAGGGCATCAAGGTTTACTATTTTTTGCAGGGCACCTGGTTCAGTTGGTTTTCTCAAATTCGACCCAGTTTGGTAGTTGGATGAGCAAACGGTGAATATTTGAGTATTTAATGATAATTAAAATAATTATTATTGTGACTTTATATTATAAAGTCAAATAATGAATTATTAATTAAATGAAATATTATAAAGTATTAAAAGACTTCATAATAAAGTGGGATAATATTATTTAATGAGTATTTATTACTCAAAAGGAAAAATACGCCCATTTAATGTTTAATTTTCCTAAGTCACAAAGGGGAAATTAAATATCATTTAAAATTGTCATTAATGTGTTTTTTTGGGTCGAGCCTCTTGAAGGAATAAATTAAGTCTCTCAAGGCAAATTGAACTCATATGATATGATTATTCGATTGAGCATTTGTTTTGATGAGAATTTCTCTGAGAAGGAGAAACCTAGGGTTTCTGTCTCTCAAGCCATTAAAAAACGATAAACTCTTTAGTGTTGCAGCCATTTGAGGTGGTGAAATATCCATTGAATTTGGCATTCAGGAGAGCTTCATCCAGAAGTTCTATTTGTGCTTAAAGGTGAAGATTTTATTTAGGGTTTGAAGATTATTGAAGGTCTTTCAAGTGCAGACCCGAAGATTCATCATTGGCAGCCGTTAACGATCAGTTTCCAAGCTTTGTGTTGGCTGCTACAGTGACGCGTGAACAGTACCCGCGCTACAGTGACGCAAGAACAGTACCCATGCTACAGTAAAAACGCTACAGTGATTCGCTACAGTAATTTGCTACAGTGATGTGCTTGGTTGGTGTTGCTTCATCGACATTTTGAGAGGGTTTCTATTGCTGTGATCATTTCCAGAATTTGCCAGTATGCTGATATGAAGTCTGCTGTAGCTGATCAGAGGGTTTCAAGGCATGTTTACCTGTGAGTTCATAAATTGTAACTACTAGATTTTCTGGGTATTGTTGTTTTAGATAATAGGGGTTATTTTATGAACTGGGTTGTCAATACATTATGAAAATAATGAGTATTTAAGCTGGTATAAAAATCTGGAATTTTCAGCTGTGTATTTCCAATGCAATTTCAGTTTTGAGTAAAAAATTATTATTGCAACATCTCCTATTTTGCTGCATTATATTGTTGTATCAAACCATTGGCAATATATGATCAAAACACAAAGAAAAGTACAAACCCATCAAACACAAGACAAAAAACTTTATTATTCAGCATAGTTGGGGTTGAGAGACACCTGGTCTCTTACAGTCTGTGTGTGCAGAATGTACAGTCATGCTCCTAATGGGACATGTGTAGAATCACTGGCACAAGAGCTGGAAAATGTGTGATGTAGGTGCCAAGCTGTTTCCTGATAACTCTGGTTAAGGGAGGGAAGATAGTGGAATACCAACCGTACAATCCCCTCTTCACTTTGTTCTGATATCCACTTCTCTATTCTGTTGTAGGAGCTGCAGGTGTGCAATGCCAACTTATAATTGGAGAGAAACCAATTTGTTGCAAGAACCTGAAGTGAACTCAAAAATGCATCTCCTTCACAGGTGACAGATAATTGTAATTACATGCCATGTGGTGACAATTTTTTTTACTGTTCTGCCCCACATGATGTGGGAACCCACTAAAGGCAAGCAAACAAAGAACGATCCATAAAAAAAACTGAGGTGGTTACACCCTAAAATGGATCAAAAAAGTATGATCATGACTAGTACATAAATTTGCTTTCCAAATACACTATAAGAAAAGCTTTGTACTAGGATACATTAGCTATATGTCAAACTGATGCCATTTGCTTTCTTTCAATAGCTAGATAGGGTTTGCTAACATGTCCTCCAAAATATGTCAGAAGGTATTACTACCATGGCCAAGAATAATAAACCAGTCATTCCAGGCCTCTAGCCATCCCACTTCCACTATATAACAAAATTTGTCTATTTCAAGATGAAACCCACTGTATATAAATACTAGGAAACTTTAAATCTTCTAACGCAGCTATGTCCTGAAGGTGCAGGTGACTGAATTAGCAGCAAGTATCGCAGCTTTTTCCATACAAATATTTTCTTTGAATCTCTCACTTTCCTCAAAATTAAATTTTCACTTCCACAGTTCCTCCTCAATCCAGAGAAATTTACTTTCAGACTCCAGATTAGCGCATTCACACAAAGAGAATGCAGTAGGATGGTTCTTATTGTATTTCTGGATAGAATTATGACTATTAGACTTGTGAGGACAGTCTAGACAATTCAAAAGCATTACAATCCATCCTCCTTGTCAGAAAGTGATATGGGTGCAGCAATTATGGCTTTACGCCTATTGATTGCATTTGCTTAAAAGCTAAGGCTTGCAAACAAGCTCACCACGTGCATAATCAATAACGAGTGTTATCCATGAGACCACATTTTGTTGAAGCCTTCTATCAAACAATTTGTCTTCTTTGTTCCAAATCTCACTTTTGGCACATGCTGAGATGTAAGTAGAAGGTTGTTGAGCATAGCTTTACATCTGCTGATTGCATTTGTTATAAATCTGCAACTCTTCCCTTTTTCATGAGAATGGTTCATGCATTTTAAATTGCTCTATTGGTAATGTCTCTGAAGACTATGATCACCTTTTCTTTGATTGTGGATATAATAAATTTATTTTGTCTATGTTTATGGGGTATATTCTTGGGTGGGACAATAGGAAGAAGTTTTCTTGGTATGAAATTCTTTTTGGATATGTTAATGGTTTTGAGTCCTAAACTTTAGCTTATTCTGTCCACTAAAATTTTATGAGTTATTCAGAAAAGGAGAAATGAAGAGATTTTGGAACAAAAGGAGGCACCTTACAGAGTCTTCCACTAGACTCGCTTTTTACTATATTATTGAACAGGTTACTATGACATTGGAGATTCCAAAAGACAGATTTATGAAGATAGTAAATGAAGGCTTAGCTGTTGTTTAAAAATCAGTTATCAAACTTGATCAACTTTGGCCAACTCATGTCAAAAAGCTGGACGGAAAGTTTCTTAAAGAATATATGGAATTTCAAGAGCAGTACTGTAAAATTGACAGCCATTAGTTAGCCTTGGATATGGAAGTTGATCTTGAGGTCAAAAACCAGAACTTTGACAACAGTGACAGCAGGAATTCTATTTCTTCCATTGTAGGAACACTTGAATTTGATGCATATGTTAGAAATGTTGTCATTGATGTCAAATATGCATGGACAAGATAGTCATCATTGTCGGAATATGTTGTCATTGATGTCAAAGGCACAGAGTAATTAATGAAATCATTGATGTAATATTTGCCTGTTATAATAAGAGTGGTCCGATGTAATAAGAGTTGCCCATTATATCCGTTACATGTTGGAGAGTGTATGTTTAAATTAAAGATTTAAACATTGGAGAGAAAAATGTTAGAGGCCGACTCTTTTGAAGGAAAGAAACAAGGATGACATAAAAGACGGTTTGAAGTCATTTCAAAATCACCATGCTTTGATATACACATGTAGCGATCTGTTTTGTATGGTGCGAATACCTTGTGGATACCAGAGATTTTCAAGTGATATATTTTGTGAAGAGGACAATTTGGAGGAGAAGACAAAAGTGAATAAGACAAAATCACTAGAGGACAATTTGGAGAAGAAGACAAAAGTGAATAAGACAAAATCACTAGAGGACAATTTGGAGAAGAAGACAAAAGCAAATAAGACAAAATCACTAGAGGACAAAATTTGTAAAGGGAAGGGCTGCAATTTGTTTGTGAAGGGCTTTTAGAAACAAAGAGACATATCCATCCACAAAAGACATATCTATTGAAAAGGTATAAGAGGTAAATGATAGGAACATTTGAAGGTGTATGTGTAATGAATATTATATGAACAAGAGCAGATTGAGAAAGGGTTAAAAAGCAGAAATATGAAGTCCATTTGAAATTCATATTGATGAAGATATGCTGCCATATATGAAAGTCAAATGCAAATACATATATGACAAATGTATATTAAAATTGAAAGTTGAATGTTAAGAAAGATAGTGCAGTTTTAAAGTGAATTTATAGATCAGATTTGTTAAGAGAGGATTGTGTGAAGGGATGTGATTGTTTGGAAAGTTGTGTTGTTTTGTTTTCAAAGGTTATGAACATTCACTTAAGTCACCATGTTTCACAAGTTTAAAAGGAAACTTTGGGTGAACTTTTGAAGTGTGTGGAGTGTGGTGTGAAAGACATAGAAGAATATCATAGACACCAAACAAATGAAAAGCAAAGTTTAAGAAGATTATTTGCAGATTTGTTAGTGAAATGACATGATTGTTTAAATGGTTGTATCCATTTCAAGGGGTTGCATCCATTCATAGAATCACTAAAGACATAAAGGCAAGTGGAGAAGTTGTGTGTGAGGGTGAGAATGAGAATGTGAAATAAAAGAGCAGAGTTAAAGGACTCGTGTGAATCATAAAGAAGCATCATATATCACAAAGAAGAATGAGAGTGTGAATGATTGTGAGTATGCAGATTCTATAAGAAGAACATGAGAAGATAGGATTGCAGTTGTGATGTGCAGAGTCCTTTTGTGAAGATATATTTCAGATTTATGAAAAAGATCATCATCTATTGCAGAGGTAAAACAAGAAGATAGATTGTACGTGTTGAGCAAATTTGTATGAAAAGAATATAATAGGAAAATTTGTATGAAGAGAATATAAGAGGCAAATTTGTATGAACAGAATATAAGAGGCAGATTTGTATAGTGAATTCATCGTATGCTGATTTATGTGAACATCATTCAAGAAAGATAAAATAAGAGGAAGAGTGGTTGTATTGTCCATCATCCGTTGAAGAAGCAACATTGAAGGTGGAACATTGTTCTTGAAGTTATTATTTTTGCTATGTTGGTGCTTGGCAAGCAGGCGTTGGTGCCCGCAGAAGGTTGGTGCCTACGAACATTAGGGGTTGGTGCTCCTTGTAGGTTGGTGCCTACTAAATCAGATTAAGGGGTTGGTGCCTACTAAACTACAAAATTGGTGATTCAAGTAGGTTGGTGCCTACAATTTTTGTAATTTCATATAAAAACATAAAATACAATTGTTGGTGTCAACTTGATCATATTGTGTCTTATTGCATAGTTGATATTGTGTTGAAGTTTAAAAGTTGATAAAGTTGAGAGGGTAAAAGTTTGTTGATATACTGATTCACTCCCCTCTCCCTTCCCGGCCTCCCCCCTCTCAGTATATCTTTGTGCTCTTCAGTATATAATGAAAGCAATAATCAAAGGTGCTGCTGGGAATTACTGCTAACTGTGTTCAAGACTGTTTCTCATTTGACTCTGGGCGGATACTGATTTACTGCTGTTTACAGTTTCCGATATATTACTGTGTTTTAATGCTGCTACATCAGCGTGTATCTATTTCATGTATAATTTTATTCTAAATTTTCATATATAGCTTTTTGGACTGTTAACTGCTGAGCCTTTTTGGCTTCTTTAGTTTGGTTTACATTGTATGGGACTCTGTGCCAGTTTGTCGCAGATGTGATCTCCTTGACACATCTATATTGTAAACTGTTTATTTTTGGCAATAGATCATCAATATAAGAAAAAACTGCAACTCTCTTTCAACAAGTCCCCCTATACATATAATTAAAAAATTCATAGATTTTATTAGTATTGAAATTTATTAAGACATAAGGAGCAATCCCAAATCCTTGTGAACCTAATTTCAAAAAAACATGCACTCCTAACTAACTGTAATGCTGGAAACTGAAGCAGCATCCATAAATACTGGCAAATGCACAAATGCCAGAATACCTTCTCTACCTCAATTCATTCCATCTCACTGAGCAAATAAATATATAAATTCTCAAACTCATTTTTGCTACTGGAGTGTTTGCAACTTGTTAAGTATTTTCCTTCCTTTAGTACTTGAACTATGAATGTTCCAGTAAAGTAAAGATTGCAACACTCTTTTTGATAGGATATTCGTAATGTCTGTGATTACTAATTCCTCATTTCTGAATGAAAACGGTAAAACCAGATGTGCACAAGTGTGGACTCAATAGAGCTCAAAAGTGTTTTCCTGGTGAAATCTTCCAGTACTAGCATCCCTTCCTCTTCCCACTGAATTTAGAAATTAACTACTCGACTCACTGCTGTGAAATGACCTGGCCAATGTTTATGCCAAATAGTATCACCTGCCTAATTTCGAAAGAATATCAATTTTTGACATTTGAGCTTAAGACTAAACATCCCAGAATGAATTGAACTATGAATTAAAAATGGATGCTGTGTTCATTTAGTGATCTGTTGATGAGGACCCATTGATCAGTATATGTATGTTTCTAATCAGAAGCCGCGGAACCAACTGGCTCTAAATCCTATTGCTCCTGAAAGAAATTTAAAAACTAAACAAAATTTGAGTGTATGGCATCACCTAAGCACCTGTAACAGTTTACATTTTCCCTGTATCAAACAAGTAATCCATTTTATAATATATTAAATAGCATCTAAAAAGTAGAACTAAAAAAGAATTGAACTTCAATTTCCTATTTAAACTCAGACACACCACAGTTATGAGACAGGAAAATCTATTGAAAGATATCAACCTGCCAAATGGGTAACTAAATTTACACTCATAATGAGGAAGATGCCATTTCTTGTTCCGTAAGATTACTACAACATACTTCCATAGGCCCAGCAAAAAAAAAAAGTAAAACCTATAAGGATAAAATGTCTTAAGTATTTTTTAATGACTACTACTGAATAAGCTATTTCTTGAAAACTGTTTAAAGTGCACTCTATCAGCAAGAAGCCTAAAACTGCAAGTGGAGCTCATAGATTAGATGCAAATAAAACAATGCATGGGTGACTAAATTCTACAACATATTTTTAATTGAAAGAAATGAACAGTTAAATTTTGATGTGTATCTAGTTTTGGGAGTACTATGTTCTTCATACATGTGCTTCTCAAACAAGCATTCCCCATGATGACGATCAAATAAGAAATGGACATTCAAACAGTTTTTCACAGAGTTGTCTTGGGTTATTCTTTCCCTTTTAATTTTATGTAAATCCTTCACCTGCTGTCCAACTCCCATCATTAGGCATTTGGGTAATGTGTGTTGTTATAAAAAAAACTTCAATCTGCATAATGAAACCGCAAGATGGTATGTGGGAGAACAGAAATATCACATTGACTTCTTGAACAACATTTAGAAAATGGAGAAATTCAAGATAATCTTCCACATCAGAAAGCCATAGCGAAGGCACATAAAATCAAATATACTTTAAATCTAGTGCTCAAATTTATATAGCCCCAACTGTTAGTTTTTATGATCAGATTTAATGCACAGAAATTAATTTCAAAATCAGACACAAAGACACAGCAAATACCCTGGGAAAACCCTCCTCTCGAGGGGAAAAACCCAATAACAAATATCTCTCTATTATATATCAATAATGGCAACAAGTCTCATTACAATGAGGCCAATCTCAAGGCCGATATGCAGCACCTTCACAAGATGCAATGATAACAAATAATCAGCACTTCCTTGTAACTCAGATCTGCCCTTAAGAAATTCGCTATCTGCTCTTGATAATTCGCAATCTGCACTTGATTGATTTGCCCTTGAAGAATTCGCACTTGGAAGAGAAGAAATGCTTGAACTTAATTGATGCACAAATGAGAGAAAGTGACCTTCTATATATACATGTTGCTTAGAGGGTCGCACCTTTTCAAGGACAAGGTTGGCCACCATTAAAATAATTACAAAGGAGGTCGCCCATCTTAGAGATATGTTTCCATTAAATAATCACAAATAATTAAGGAAGTATGAAGCCCAAAGCTGCAATAACATCAACACTCCCTCTCAACTAGGGAGGAATACTTCTTGCTGCACAAGACACATCACCTCATCGTGATGCCAACCACAATGGCTACAACCATATGTGGAAAAGAAACGATATCACCTCATCGTGATATCAAATATCACCTCATCATGATATCAACCATAATGGCTACAACCATGTATGGTATGTACAAGTGTTCATCTCTTGCGTGATGTTGTCACCTCAACATGACTTTCACCATGGCTCTCCCAGAGGGTGAAAACACAAGTACAAGAGGAATCATCACGGACTCTCTCATGTGATGCTATCATGGAGTCACACACATGACATCCACCATGGCTCTTCCAAAGGGTGGAATCAAGGGATTTCACCTCGAACTTCTCTTATAGAGAAGAACTCATTAATCAAGGGATTTCACCTTGAACTTCTCTCACAAAGAAGAACTCATTAATCAAGGGATTTCACCTCGAACTTCTCTCACAGAGAAGAACTCATTAATGAGGATCACTGATACTGAGACTCCTTCTCAGTTAAGGCTATATTCTCCACCATACCAAGCTTATCTCGAAAGTACACAAACTTTATCCTGGAGAGAGGCTTGGTGAGAATGTCTGTCGTCTGCTCATCAGTGCTGATATACCTCAACTGTATAGCTTTCCTCAATACCATATCTCTGATATAGTGGTATTTGATCTCAACATGCTTGGTTATGTCATGAAACATAGGATTGACAGAAAGCTTCACACAACTCTGGTTATCACAATGAATGATAGTAGGCTCCATTGATTGTCCAAACAATCCCGCAAGGAGCTTACGAAGCCACACTGCTTCACGATCTGCTATACAAGCTGCAATATACTCTGCCTCTGTTGTACTCAATGCTACAGATGACTGCTTCCCACTGCACCAGGAAATCATCGCAGATCCCAAACTGAAGCAACATCTAGAGATGCTCTTCCGATTAGTGACACTCCTTACCCAATCAAAATCAGTATAACCATGCAGTTCCAAGTCCACATCTAAGGAATATCTCAACCCATATCCAACTGTGCCACGCAAGTATCTGTAGAAACCCTAGTTTCCCCCTGACACTGATTCTGACTGAGTTTTGAGTTTTTTCTGAAGGTTTTTAGTTTTTTGACCATTTTGGGGTTTTTTGAACAATATGAAGAATGCGATTTTGCTTGGTAAAGGTAATAAATTTAAATAAAATAAATTATCACTTGAAACTATAGAAGCAATAGCAAATAAGGAAGCCAGACTATTATATTAATCTCCAGTAACGATTACAAAGAAGATCTACTGACATGCAAATAGAAAAGTGATGACTTTTAATGAAAACCTGGAGATTTCAGCTTGCTGGTAATTAACTTGAACTGGTACGGCTGACATGCAAATCCACTTCTCCCTCTGTCCGAAGATGCTGAATGTTGCCTGGATTGTGGACGCCTTGATTGGTGAAGACAGAAGTCAACTATGAAAGGCGATTTGCTTCCTTTGTAAATACATCCTTTAATGAATGGTACGGCCTGTACAGTACAGATCTGTACGGCTGTGACAGCAATAAATGTCTTTGTACGGATCTTCTTTCTAGCCTCCAGAATAACAAAGAATGGGCGCCAAGATTTACAGTTTGCTCCCAGATGAAAACTATGCTGAAACAATGCTCCCTCTGGTGAATACGCCCTTCCCAATGATGGTACAGCCTGTAGCAACAGATGTACGACCTGAAGCTGCAACAATAAAGTACGGCCTCTAACTGGAGTCTCCAGCTATCTCTGAAATGGGCGCTTGAATAGAATGAATCTCTACTGGAAGTCTGTCACTCTGTAACCTCTGAAAATGAATGTCTCTCTGAAACCCTGATGAAATACTTCTATGAAACTCTGTAATTTCTTCTGGATGAAGAAATCTCACAACTGGCAGTAAATCGGGTGATATCTCACACCTTCTGAACTGATTCAATGGAGATGGCTCGTTCTCCAAGAATTTCGAACACAAACCCTAAGGTCTCCGTTCTCTGGCAAAGACTGGCAAATTTTTAATTCATAAATGTCATAATGGCACAATTCCCAAGGCAAATGCACTATATTGCTAAAAAGTACGATTTCCTCAAGAATAGGGAATTTTAATATATTTAACTTTTAATTCTTTTAATCTTTCAATAGTCTCGGCCAAAATATTAAATTATAAATTTAATATGCAAATGGCCCCTTCCCTGATGTTGGGCGCCCCCTTTATGAGAATCACTTAAGTTATAATTTAAAATTATAACTTTATATTATAATCATTAAATAATTAATATTTAATTAATACAATTAAATATTAATATCTTCCTCGTTACTCATCCGATTACTGTTCCGTCTGAAGCTGACGAACTCTGAAGTGATTCCGAATACTGCCAATCTCATACTGCTAAAAATAGCAGGGGTCCCACGCTGCCTGCCAGGAACTGCTAAAAATAGCAACTCTGCAAGAAGTCTCCGATCGAGCCCAAACGAAAGCCAATTGATCAACACTGCCTGTCTGAAGCTGAGCCAAGCTCCCAAACGACCCTCTAACCACTCTATCACCTACGAGGGTCTCCGATAGGCCAAACTTACGAACTGACCTCATCAAAAATGGGGACATGTGAGATCTCGGATATGTTTCATTTGCAACAAGATGTACCTGCCTTGGTTCACACATGAACTTGACAAAATGCACTTACTGTCCGGTCTAGTATAGATACTTCAACGATCCAATCAACTAATTGTACATAGTAGGATCCACCAGATCTGAACTAGCTGCAACCTCCTTAAGCTTGAAAATTTGTTTCCATAAATCAACATAAAGAGCCAAGATCAACTAGATTACCATCTTCTTCAGGTTCAGTTGGCTCCTTTTGAATCTTCAAGCACTTGCATCAACCTTCTGACCTCTTCATCCAAGATTGCCTACAACACTTGCCTTAGATAAATGTTTTCCAGTGTACACCTCTGGTACTGTAGAGAGTTCAGGATAGTCCTCCTCGACCTCATCCCAGATCACACTATTCTAAATAGGTTTGCGGAGCTACCAATGTCAAATCCAGATGAACGTCTTGTACAATTCTGATCTCAGCAGCTGAAGAGGTCTTTCAAGGATTTAACACTTGGTCTTGCAACACTGCAACCTTCACTTCTTCTCAGTGAGTCACAGAACTCCCTCTTGATCCCTGCTTCAAAGATTGCAAAGAAGTCTTCTAGAAGTGAACCCCCTCTAGCCACCAACTCAATCCTATGGCTGCAAGTTGTGACTTCACGCTTGATCATTTCTTTGGTTGGCATGACTTCCTCACAAGATGCCTCAAACTTTTCATCACTAAGCAATCTCTCATCACCTTCTTGCCCTTAAAACTGTCCTGAAAGCATTTTAGAAAGAGATTACTAACAGTTTATCCAAAGAAATATCAATGCTAGAATCATACAAGGTTTACTATCTCAAGTTATAGCATGAATACATAAGAATTTATGAATAATATTAAAACATGAATAAATAAATCAACTTAAAGAGAAATATATCAAAAGATCAGAATGAAGGGATAAAGAAACTTATATTTATTTAGTTTTGATATAACTCTTTCTTCCATCTTTTACTCCTCTCGAGAGTGCCAAACTCAACACAACAAAAAAAAAAAAAAACAATTTGCACAACTACAGATTTCTTGAATGCATTATGCAGTTAGCAAGTAGAAACAACTCTCTCCAAGAGTTCAAGGCTCTATCACAATTCATGCATTAGAGAATGATATCGATGTGACTAGCTAATCACCATCGAAATTGTAATTCTCCTTTTATTTCAGAGTCACACTCAGAAATCTTCACGACCAGCATGAAATAACTTGCCATAAATGAAATCTTCAAAGGATCTTAAGCTAGAGAACACAATTCGAGAGAAACCACTATCTCTCCTTACTAATTACAAGATCCAACTAAATGATATAACTCAGCAAACAAAGAATACTTATCTCTTTAAATATTTTGATGGATGCAAATACTGGACACAGTAAGATACGTTGCTCTTGCACACAGATCAGCACACAACCTTCACGACTTGAAACAGGCCCATGACTTAGAATAGAAATTCCCTAGAATCCTTCTGAGGGGAGATCTCATCCACATCCGCAAATGAAGCATGCTGATTAGGCCTGGTGGGGCAATCCTTTGCATAGTGACCAAACATATCACAACGAAAACATTGGACTTTAGAGAGGTCCCACTTCTTCTTCAAAGCGGGAGCACCATCAGCTCCTTTATCTCTATTCCTCTTGAAATATCCTTTCTTTCCATCTTTCCCTTTCTTCTTTGAGGATTGAGTGGAAAGAACATGAATGTCTTCATTTGTAGAGCTTCGACCAATACCTCTCGCAGCCAACCTAGACTCCTCTTGAATACAGTCTGCCCTCAAACGATCAAACTTGGGAAGTTTCAATCTCGCACCGATTCCTTGAATGTAAGACTCCCAAGATGAAGGAAGACTATTAAGAGCCAACATGGTCAAATCCTTGACATCAACAAAATGACCAATAGAAAAGAGTTGATCTCTCAATTCGGAAATCTTCATGAAGTAAGCGATGACAGATTCTCCTTCTGCCATCTTAACATGATGAAGTTGTTGCTTTAATGCAAGTGTCTGACTTGTGTTGTTGATTTCGTACATCTCCTCCAAAGTTTTAAACATCTCTCTTGTCGTCTTCAACTTGGAGACAATAGGAACGATATGATCCTTCACGGAATCAACTAACATCTTCTTCGCCTTGATATCTTTCTTCTTCCACTGTACCTTCTCTTCCTCATCAGTAGGTTCGAGGACTTTGCTCTCCACAAACTCGACCAATTCACTTTCTTCCAAGGTGAGCATAATTTTGAATCTCCAAGATGTGAAATTAGATGCTCCCTCAAGTCTATCCTCAAGCTTAAGACCGATCACCATCTTGATGAAGAGATAGAAGTAAACAACGATGAGAAAGAGAGTAAAGAGTATCGTTGTAATAACAATCTGATCAAGATCTTCTTCAAACCCGCTCTGATACCATGTTAATTTTTATGATCAGATTTAATGCACAGAAATTAATTTCAAAATCAGACACAAAGACACAGCAAATACCCTGGGAAAACCCTCCTCTCGAGGGGAAAAACCCGATAACAAATATCTCTCTATTATATATCAATAATGGCAACAAGTCTCATTACAATGAGGCCAATCTCAAGGCCGATATGCAGCACCTTCACAAGATGCAATGATAACAAGTAATCAGCACTTCCTTGTAACTCAGATCTGCCCTTAAGAAATTCGCTATCTGCTCTTGATAATTCGCAATCTGCACTTGATTGATCTGCCCTTGAAGAATTCACACTTGAAAGAGAAGAAATGCTTGAACTTAATTGATGCACAAATGAGAGAAAATGACCTTCTATATATACATGTTGCTTAGAAGGGTCGCACCTTTTCAAGGACAAGGTTGGCCACCATAAAAATAATTACAAAGGAGGTCGCCCATCTTAGAAATATGTTTCCATTAAATAATCACAAATAATTAAGGAAGTATGAAGCCTGAAGCTGCAATAACATCAACAACTACTCATAGCAGTTTGGCTCAAAAGAGAATAATTGCACATGTTGATGTTGATGAATCACATATCGCATATGAGTAGCCTTTTTAACCTGACACAATCCTATTCTACATGTTTCAACAACTTATTTTCATCTTGAAAATAAACAAAAAGATAACACAAATCCATTTTCCTTGGAGCAGAAGACAGAACTACCATCAATACACTTATGAAAAAGCTTTATAATACTTACCAATCAAAACAAAAAGTAAATAGTTCTCTTCCTCCAACATTTCATGAATTTTCTGGAAAAGCTTTGTCACCTGTAATTCAGATTGAAATTTAAATGACAAATGGTTAAAATGGCAGTTAATATCTCCAAAAAGTAAGACAGGCAACTTTAAAATAATAGCATCATGGCATTCAAAATCTGTATCAGAATTTTGGTGTGGAATATGCTATGCTTATTTATCCACAAAAGCAAAAAAAAAAAACAAATGGAAAAAAAGTAAAACAGATACTTTGTCGTAACATCCTAAAACTTTAAGGAAAAAATGGTGATGTTTCTCCAACATATTTCTCAGAAGATAACTCAGTAAATGGGAAACAACAGGAGAGAAATGCACTCAGCAAGAAGCAAGACTAGCAAAATAATTGCATATATTAAACACATGAAAACCATAAGAAGAATTCCAGTGGATTTCAACATGAGATAGACATCCGACTCCTCTTCTGCCCTGCTGAATTAGACTACTCATAAACATGCTTTTCATGTGACAAAATCCTGCCATTTGCTGCCACAGAACTAATCCTGGCCTGCAGGAAGGCAGTGCTTATGAAATAGAAGCACTGTCACCACTGGAACCAGACAGATCCCAGATAGGTAGAACTAGGAAGCTATAATAGAACAGCCCCTTGACAGCACAGTAATGCATATGGACACATGATGGATGGCTAAGTTAGTTGGGACAATGAGCAAGCTATTCAATGAGGCAAAAGGCAACCTTATGTGAAGAGAAATGATCTGATAAACGAATATAAGTAATGCTAACAGAACCTTGAATGCAATAGAAAGAAAATAACCACAGTCACAAAATAACATGATTCTCTACCCTAAGAAACACTTTCAAAAGAAAAACCTAGCAAAAACAGCACTCACTCTATTAACACAACCATTCACAATAGTTCACAACACAATAAATATTTCCCACTTGTTTTTAAACATCATCCATTTGCAATTATTTATAGGCATATTACCATAGGAAACCCTAATCCATGTGGACGAGTGTATAGCCTATAGAGGTGTCAAACATGCAAAGTATACAACACATATCCAACAAATTTCTGACATGTTGAATAATCTAAATAGGTGGCCAAGTATACATAAATTAGCTGCTAAGGGTGGATGTGCCCGTTGATCCTTGCACCAAGAAAACTTCAGAGTACTCACAGAATTTATTAATGAATCAGTAACATTCTCCAAGAAATTGACTTCATCCAACAATACCTTTTTGTCATAAACTATGTCTCTAAAAAAACAATACCAAACATCACTCTGATTTGTCCAGGCATGATAGGTAGGGTTATTTTCCAAGCAGGTTGTACATTGACTGTCACAGTATATATTTATAGAACCAACATCTGAACACAACTTCCATACATGCATGAGTGATTGCCATGTACTCAGCTTCTATAGTTGATAGTACAACAATTGCTTGCCTCTTGCTCATTCAACTAACTGCTCCAACAAATAAAGTGAGCAAATAACCACTTGTAGGTCTTTGACAATCAATATCTACAACCCAATCACTATCAACAAATCCTTGTACATCCAATAATATTTCCATTTCAAGTATTCCGTGGTAGCATATTTGCATAATCTTAAGTGCCACACAAATATTCAAAGCCCCTTTTCACTATAGTCCAATTTTCTTTTCCTAGGTTTGACATATATCTACTCAACAATCCCATTGCATACACACTATCTAGTCTAGGGCCTACCATAACATACATTAGATTTCCAATAATCTTGCATTAAGGACATGACACACCCTCAATATCCTCTTCTGTCTGTGGACGTTGTTCTATAGATAACATTAAACCAACAAAACTAGAAACATTAACAGATTTGCATTCCTGCATTCTAAACCTCTGCAATATAGTCTCAACATATTTTCTCTGATTCAACAAATGGTTTTGATTTAAATGATCCTTTCTGATTTCCATGACTAAAATGAAATTTGCAACACCAAGATACTCCATCTCAATTACCAATTAGCAATATTATTATTAACATACACTATTATATTAGAAAGCTTAGATCTTTTGCTATGATAATTAAATTATGTACAAAATATATTGTACAAAAAGTAAATGTACAACAAAAAACTAAATAAAAACATTACACAAACACAATGATTTATGGTGGAGAAAACCATTGAGGTAAAAAACAATCCCATATAATGATAAACTTATGACAATGTCTAAACCAATACATACTTGTACAAATTGGGAGTTTCAACAATCCCCTGCTCTTTTACCAACCTCACATAAAACCTTTCTTGTGTAACCATAGTGAATATTAAATTATTCCCACATAATCAATATTTTTCTCTACATATCCCATAGTAACAATTCCCTAAAATATAGGGTGAAAAGGTAAGTCACACTCATTCAAAAAGTTATCAAGCCTTTTCATAAGACATTTATATTTAATTAATAAATTAAATAATATTTAAATAATTTGTTTATATTAATTAATTGATTAATCATTAAATCTCTTTTATATGCATATTTATATTAGGTCTACACTTAACAGTTAAAGTCTTATAAAGGTTATTTAGGACCACTAACATTAAAAGTGATCCTCAAATAAACATTATGCTCTGACACACCCCCTTAATGTTTATAGGGAGCATAAGCTGACAATTTCTTTTGTTTTTTTTTAAAGATGAAGTTCCTCGCCAATATATGACTTGCTCCTCAACCTCTTCTTCCTCAACCCATTCTTTAGAGCCTTCAATACAAATTTTGTCTCACTTCACCCATCTTTGTCTGCCATACACTTTACCTATTAAGACAAAGTACATGCTAGAGGAAATTTTAATAATAATTACACAATATGCTCTTCCTTTACTCATCATTTTGATCACTATGTTACTCGTATAATATACAAATCAACCACCCATAGAATGTATAGCTACAAGGATGCACAGTAAAGAAAGGCTTGGACAGATAAGTGTGTAAACACGGCAGGCTACAGTTGCTGGAGTGATGGGCATCTTATAAACATGCCCTTTGGTGGACAAATTTCTTCTAATAGGTTGCACATGCTGTTTACTTTGGGGAATAACAAAAGTGCAGACCTAGTCCACTCAATTTTGGGATAAAATATGCAAGCTGGAAGTCAAATGCAGTGACTCTAGTTTCATTGAAGCCTCTCTGTTTAATCAAGCGAAACAAATAACAAACAAAAAACCTTTTTCTATGTATGGTGGGTTGCTTATGGAAAGCAAATTAATCCCTGAATGAGAGGAACTGATTCCAATATGGGAGTTGGCTAACAGCTCCTCTACAGTAGATGAGGAGATGATGAAGGCTTGAGCTAACCCAACAAACCTGAGGAAATCAACTAATTCCCCTCCTATTCCACTTAAGGGTCAGAGGGGGTACAAGAAAGAATTCAAATGAGAGGATCAAATGAATAAGTTGTAGGAAAAAATTTTAATCTTCCTTGCACATAACAAAGCCAAGAAGTTGGCAATGGATGACAACAGTTGGTATTTTAAAAACCAACTCAAAGCCCCTACCCCTCTCCCTACTTTGGGAACCTCCTGCACCAAATCCTCCTATGGTCTCTCTAGTTGCTTCTTCAGTTGCACAATAGTTGGTCACTGAGACCTTGCTCACTGAAATTTAGAGCATCGTTAAGGGCCACTTTCTACCTATGAATGTTCTTCATTACCAAGGCATAAATAAAAACTTGACTCTGCAGATCCTCTCAGCCAAAGAAGATGCACCAGAGCAGAACCACTGGAGAAAGGATCTGTTGATGACGCTCAAAGGAAGAAAGGTTAACGATTTGGGGATCAAGGTGTACCCACTAAGAAATAGAGCAATAAGAGAAAGTGGAAGCAGAGGTCTGAAACTTGATGGGAGATTGGCCTAGGCAGAAAGCATGACAGAGTACTTTGGACTAAATGAGCCAACTGTCAAACTGTTTGTTGCCATCATTAATATGAAATGGCCAGCAAACCCAGTTCAGACTTGGATTGGGAAGGAGAGACAGATCTAGAAAAGAATCCATGGATCCAATGCCCTCCTACCTCTTCATAGTGTTTTGCAGTGCTTATTTTGTCTTTTATCTCTATAATTGGCTTGTTTATTGATCAGTTTCAGTTTGTTTAATCTTTTGACCAGTATAACTGGCTTCTTTGTTGTTTTTTGTTGTTCTGGCTTGGGCCATGTGTCAAGGCCCAGGGCTTTAAGCCCAAAGGGAAACTGGAATCAACGGGTGAGAGTCCCCAATAAAATCTCCTTGTTTACCAATCAAAAGAAAATAAATGGTTGAGCATGTGCAGAAATAGAAGACAAAGACTAACAAGTAAGCACAAAAATATATAGCTTCATTAACATGTACTAAGATGCAAGCACACAAGCAAGGGATAAGTCATCCACTTTTTGCATAAACAACATAACTACTATTATCATCCATTCATATATCTCCTTAGTTGCATACATGTAATACACAAATATATATGTACCTACATACATACGTGTACCTATATAGGGGTGTATGTGTGTCCACAAATTTGTGCACTATATGTGTCAAAACATGAGAATATGAAGACAGTTTGGAAGCCTGGTAATTGGGATAAATGGTGAAGACACCCAACTATGAACAACAATAGAGACAAGATTAGACAAGTTAAAAAAGAATAATATAACCAAACACTTTACAACCATGACCTTAAGCCACATACCAATTTACCGCTTTCCGAAAACCATTTGCTGAAGAGTGAGTGAGCATTAACCTCAACCAATTGTGAGTGAGAATATCTAAATTTAGAAGCCAAAAAAAAAGGAAAAGTTTAAGATCAGTTCGTACAAATCTCAACTATATGAAGCACAAAAATCTAAAGTAAGATTTGTGTTGCAACTAAAAACCTTGAATTAAGCCGAATTGAAAGTTTCTGAGCTAGTGCTTTGCACAGAGATGTCTTCCCTGTACCTGGAGGACCATGCAAGAGGATAACACTGCAGAGAAAATAAGGAGTTAAAAAAGCAAAATTCCTCACAAAATGAAAAACAGAGAACTGAGACACATTCACAGTAGAAAACACAAGTTACAAGGTTAGACTAAATATTAAATATAATTTATGTAGTAGTAGATTTAGTAACATCATACAGCCAAAAAAAATAATGTGCCAAATGCTAATATTTGAATTCCATAAAGTAAATTTTGTATGGAAGATCATGTCATTTAAATAAGAAAATTTGTTAAAATGTTGCTGTTTGGTACTTCAAGCAATAGTCCCATACTTGAACCAGTAAGCAAACATTGGCTTTTGGCACCTTATGGAAAAATTGGATAATCCATGTAGAATGTAAAGCCCAAATGCAAACTTCAACTATACTCACCTAATCTCAAATCAATCCCAGGAACTAATAAACAAAGGTTATGGTATCAGTTGTCATTTGATGAAATTAATTAGGGACAGTAAACATAGATATAACATGTAGAAAGCAAGAAGCACTCAAGATTACTCCATACTATAAACAACTTGGTGACAACACAAGACCATCAAAATCTTCACAAAATGAACTAAGCATGTTATTCACAGCCTGACCTTAAATAAACCATATTTTCTAGACTACTTATTCTGCACATTGAACCTCATAAATTTCAGTGAAGACGATTAGCTTCGATAAATTACTAACAGATTGGAGTTACATGTCATTTATCCTTCGTGACACTTTAATCATAATGCCTTAAAACACAATACTTTTATTGTCCCTATTACCTATTGAATGTTAGTGTAAAAAGGTAAATCACCTAATTATTTCTTATTAGGTCCTATTCATTCTAGGATGCTTAAGCTTACTTAGATCACATGTTTTTTTGTCTCAAGTCATAGGATTGGGACATATGTCATTATCTTTTAAATCCTATCTAGGGTTTCATCCTTGTCTTTATAACAAGGATTTCATTGTATATTGTAATAATTATCATTTTTACATCTAATGAAATCACAATCTTCGTTGCAAATCAGTAGCTTTTCTCTTCTGTGATAGGGTATTTTGATTGCAGGTGATCCTTGGGGTGTTGTGAGAGTTCAATTATCAACTCCAACAATATAAACAGTGAAACATTACTTACTACAATCTAAGCTGATTATTAGCAGCAACAAAGAAAAGGCTTATGTATTAAGACTTGTAAATTTGAAATCTGAGAACATTTTCTAGCCCTTCATGTAGGCATGTCACTTGTACACTAAAACGGGAACCCTTGTAAACCCCCATTATTCAAGTTTAATTCCTATGGTAAAATGTTCTCTTTCATAGCCAAAGCTGATGTATAATACTATGTAATACTATTTAAGAGCAGAGATTGAAAATGAAAACTATAAACCAACGAGATTAAGTTAATTACCGATTCCATGATATCAGGCATGGATTCACCCCTTTCTCAGAGAACAGAAGAGCACTTGCAGCATATCTCAGCAACCGTTGTTTCAGACCAGTATCATAAATCAAGCTGTAGTCATCAAATCATACCAATGAAGAATTAGAAAATCATTGAAATCATATACGTCTTGACTATCCATAGGACCCAATGGCTAATTAGATTGCCAGACCTTGCCCACAACCCATCAAATTCTTTTGCAGGAAGAACCCATTCTTGAAAACTTGATATTGAATCCTCGCCTTCTAATTCCTCACCAGGTCCCTCTTCATTAAGCTGCCCGAAGTTCAAAGATACAAATTAAGACCAGGGTCCATGCTTTTGATAATAAATGGTCAAAAGTGTAGATCAAAGAGTTCAAGCACCTAATGATGCCCTTGGTTACAAACATACATATTGATTTGTGTATGCATATGTAATAATATTTGCACAGAAACATCAAATGTCTTAAGGTATACGCTATACGGCAACCATAAAAAATAGTTTGACATATTCGACAGATAAAATTTTAACTAAATCAACTTGAAAATTTTAAATATCGAGAGGTCTTTCAGAAGTGACACCTGATAAACGTGCACTACTGGTGTAACCTGCCAAAACAAATGTATTTCATGGTTGTCCACACTCCCATCTGTAGCAGCAAGAGAAATTATAAGATCATTATGAGCAATGAAATTTGAAAATATCCTTTTTTGTCATAAACTATGTTGCAGAATGTATTAAAGAAAATAAAAATCAATAAACCAATGAAAACCATAAAACAAAAAATAAAACCTAAAGAGCTATCATGTTCTCATACAGCTACAACATGAATTTTCATAATCTTTGGCATAAAGAAATAAGTATCTTAGGAATAAAGGGCAAACATCATCATGACATAATCACAACTTCCAGTTTGAAATTTACCTGTGTCACATATGTAAATGCTGCGCACATTTTCCAACAGAAAAGGATCATCTTCAGGTATAGTTACAGGACCATCAGTGTATGTCAAACTCCTTTTCTCTAGCATCCTGAATGTGCATAAAATCACATGTTTCAAACAGTTATGACTTTTGGAGTTGGTAAATCCTGTCATTGCATACAAAACCATCAACAAAATTCAGTGGGAGAAAATAAAATCCTGATATTAAACACAAGCATCCAAAACATTTTCCCATGCATTACTAAAATAACAAACAACTAAGTGGGTTTATGATAGCTACAAAAAATCTCATAAACAGTGGTCAATGTCGTATACAAGAAGTGCAAAGGTTAGTGAGAGAAAATTATACTCACTTATAAATGTTTTATCTAGTAAAGTAAAAAAATTAAAATAAGTAGAAATGCAAAAAGGGAAGCAGTTAACTAGGAGGTTAGAGTTACTTATAATAGCAACCCTAGTTAAGGATAAGCACATACAAATACAGAATTCAATTGAACAAAAATAACTATAAGTCATAAATTTATTTGAGTTTATAAAATCACAGAGCTGGTATTTTCTGCGGGAATGGCAGTAAAAAGACAGAAATAAGCACTTCTAACAATAAGAATTACCATATCAATCAAGAAGCAAAAGAGAATCATTTAACAGGAGTTCCACTTCATTATTTAACACATTAGTAGTAGTAGACAAGTTGATATTTCCCTATATTTCTGCACATATACATATCAATATTTATTTAATTAAAACCACTTTTTATAAAAAAAGGGGAAACAAAACACAGCATGTTATATAAGATTATAACACAAATACCTTTCAACTGCGACACGAACATCTTCTGCCCGAGCACTGCTAGATGATTGCAAGCATACCTCCACTGTGAAGAAAAGGTTAAAAAACAGTGATTACCAACATTTGAAGATTTTCCACAAATGCATAGCATTTTTAGTATATATTATAAATAAAATTGCCTTAAGAAAATCTCTTGTGAGACTATAATAATGTGTTAGCTAAACCAAAAGTTCAATTCAAATTTATCAAGAAGATTCCCAAAAACACAATAATTACTAATATACATCAAATCATTTAACCTGTTGAAAATCAGGATATAACTTTACAGTGAAAATATGTAGATAATTTTATGCATCCAAATAAACTGATAGCAATAAATCATAGATAAAAATAGATTACAATATAAATGCAAACCATAACTCAAGAATTACATAGAGGAACCCTTGCAGAAAAAAACTCCACACCCAAAGAGATCCAAGACTTGTATTAATCCTTCAAATGAGTTATATCAATACAACTTCTCTCTCTGAATAACTGCAACACTTCATGGCTTCAACAACCTGTAAATTAACTCGTCTTTCCTTCAACTCAAGCACTAAATATATAGGCATGAGAGAAAACACAAATCAAGAATGGTTTCTAAAACCATTTAGGCATAAATCACAAAATAAGAAACTTCCTCTTCCAACTTGTTATTTTATCCACTTTTTAGTAATGTGCTCATGCAAACTAAAAAATCTTCCTTATCTTCTCCAAGCTCACATTTAACTTCCCCTTTTCCATGCTCTTTCTAATTTGACAACTAAAAAACACTTTACAAGTTGTCATAGTTGCATTTAGCAACTTTCATGACAACTAAAAGATAATTACAAATTGCCAATAAATAATTAAAAGCAAAGCAAGGTTGAGACATTTACTCAACATAACCTACAACAAATTAAAACTTCAAATTATTTGCACAAATCAAACTAGGTGATATCAGAATCCCATTTAAAACAAATTAAACCTAATGTATTAGCAGACTCTGGGGTAAAACAACAAAATGGGATAAAGAAAGGGTATGTAATTGGGCCTTCTAACCAAAGGCTCAAATTTCAAACCCTGAAAGACGCATTAACTATTCAAATTGCTACCCCAAAAACATTTAAATTTTGAAATTGTGTGAAATATATAGATGGACTTGACAAGGAGCGTGTTGAAGGTGGCTTTGGTGAAAGTAAAGCCCTTAGGTGTGATATGTATACTAAAGGGTTACTTTGTAGAGTGAACTCACCCCAAAGTGACCCTTATTGCACAAAACTGATGCAAGGGAAACCCAAGTTAAACCTCAAACTTGTAACTAATGAAGATCAGGTCCAAACTTCTAGAGTTATAAGGGGCTTGACTCTAAAGGAGTATGCAAGACAAAACCTAAGGGAAAAGGGCACAACTGTGCAAGGAAGCCAAACCACAAGTTTAGGCACAAAGATTGGAGATTGTATGCAAGTGCAAGGCACACACACAAGGAAGAGAAAAGAAAGGTGCAAAGGAATGCACATGGAGAAGATTTCACAATGGGTGCAAAAATGGGGTATGCACATCAAAAGTGAAAAAAGAAGAAAAGTAGAAGAGAAAACAAAAGAATGTGCTAATAAGGAAACAAAATGGCTCATGAGCGAGCATGAATGGGCAAAACCAAACACAAAGAAGCAAGAAGAAGTTGGAGATTGCAAGTGATAAAGTTAAAAGGAAATGTACAAAGGTGCATCAGGTGGATGGCAATAAGGAGCATTCACAAGAGGTGCGACAAGAGTTTGAATTCCCATCCACATGGAAGCATTGAGCAAGTATAAGAATGGACATAGAGCCACTAGAAAAATAATGTAGGAGGTGAGCAGGTGAATATGAAATCATGCAGCAAGGAGAATTGGGTGGAAAAAAAAATAGTAAAGATCAAGAAGTTTGAAACCCCACATACAACCAAACCTAGCAATTGAAAAGCTAGCTGATCTTGGGTTTAAGAATTAGAGGGCTAGGTTTGACGGCCAATCAGTTTTGGTGGAGGGTAAATTGTATCTAGAGTAAGGGAAAGAGAATTCCTAGCTTGTAGACTAGAGTAGGCGAGTGTAGGAGCCGAGAAGTTCCATTGTAAACTAGGGCTAAGCATCATTGTGTTTATGTAAGCTTACCCTTCAAGTCAATAAAACCAATATTTCCCTTCCATTCATATGTGTTTTCTTCCATTGTTTATAGTATCTATGATAGGGCTATATGGTTAGGCATCCCTTCATTAGGAAGCTTGGCTACATTTGCATTATAATGGTGTCAAAGCTTAGGTGACAATTCTGGGAGCAAATGACTCAAGGAAAGTGGGCTACGTAGGTTTTCAATTGCAGGTCTTCCAACAATGCATTCACAACAAAGGTGCCTAAGTAGGATTCTGACAACGAGTTTGCAGCAACAAGTGACCTAGCATTGCAAGCAAATGAGAGAATTGCAAACAATGAGTTGTGGGAAAGAAGGAAAGTTGAAGACTACAAAAGCACACAAAGGCAATGAGTTAGTTGTAGCTAGAGTAAGGGAAAGCGAGTTCCAAGTCCATGAACTAGACTTGGTGAGTGTAAGAGTTGAGGAACTGCATTGTCAAATAGGGTAAAGCCCCATTGTATTTATGTAACCTTACCCCTCAAGTCATTCAAACAAATATTTTCCTTCCTTGCATAAGTGTTTTCTTTTGTTGTACATAGTGT
>VDFB02266140.1:0-19733 GCA_007258455.2 Sequoia sempervirens
TGCAATTGAAGTCCCAAGTAAAGTAGGTACTGCATTATGTATGGCAGCTGCCTTGAAAAAAGCCCATGAAACAGGTACACTATAATGCATAGATGCAGGTGAAAAAATAATAAACTGTATTATTTATTTGGTTGGATTAGCAGAGCAATATGCTGACTGTTGTTTGGTTTATTTTGAAAGATACGAAGTTATAATTGACTTATTTGCATGGTAGAAACAGTAATCTAGATCAGAATGATATTTAGTTGATAGTTCAATAACATGTTTTGTATAGGATGCATATTGAACCCATGCTATGAGGTATAGAATCTATGTTACTGGATATGCATTTTCCCCTTCCCTACATTTATGCTTGCATCTGGTACATATATGGCAAGGGTAAGGCATCGTTTTGAATCCATATTCATGTACCTAAGGGTTGCAATCAAAATCTTTTATCTGGTATGAGTGGGTCAGATTTGAGCTATATCCCTTAAAAAAATGCAAAAATAAAAAAAAAAGAAAGTAAACAAACAAAAAAGGAAAATTTTCTTTCTTCTAAGATGATCACTCTGCAAATTTTGAAACCTCCCATTTAAGGATAGCATTACTATGCCATATTACTTTGTTTTTTTTATTATATCCAAGACTGATTCCTAGTTCTGTTTGAAGGGATACTCAAGGCTAATGGTATTCCCACATATTTGAGTTTATTTTTGAAAATTACCTCACCCATACCTTCCTCAAGTCGCTTAGGATCCCAAACACTATATCAGAATTTAGAGTTGACATTGCCTTTGTTTTCCTCTTCAAAAGTGAGTAAAAGTATTGTGTTAATAACAAAATTTCAGCTAGAGCATCTTTTTGTCAAAGAACGCCCTTTGACTGTTGCTCTCAAAGATAAATTTCTAAACAAGAAATGAATGGCTTTAGCAGCAAGTTCAAAGAAAGATGGATCTAGCAGACAGCCGTACCAATTTGATTAATGCAACTCAAAAGGATTAGTCAATTCCCTGTTCACTTCAAATTCAGCAGAGGTATCCTTAAACAAGACATAAACCATCCCAAAAAGTTAGACACAAAACCTCTAGGAATCTATCTAGATGTGCACACTTGATCAAAATGTCAATATAGGAATTCTAAAATTGTTCCTGCAGACAAATATAGAGACCAAATTGGGAATTAGAAACCTGTATGATGCTAACCTAAATATTAGTTAATTGTTTGTACTTTGTTGAATATTTAAGGGTGAACCTGTGCCTATGATTTGACCCTATCAGACTTTGCAGACTAGAGGACTAGAAAAGAACAAAAACAATTTTCTCACTTCAGCCTTGGCATTGACCAGAATCTGATTAGTGTTGACTTCTTCAACAGTATTGTTCAGAATTTGCGCAGCATTGACACTTTCAACTTTGTACACTGTCAAATTTTGTGATATGTCTGCTGTGTTGATTAAGAGAGAGATTCATTGCTGCGTGGACCTTCTGCAACTGTGCTGGCCAAAGATAGATTTGTATTTGACCAAGACTTCAGCATTGCATGAAGTAATAATTGACAGTTGCTGCTATTGAATTTCTAAGCATCGAGTTTCATTGCAATATTCTTTAACTGTCATGGATCTCACATTTGCCAACTTTTTATTCAAAATTGCGTCTTTTAACTCTTCATCATTAAGGTCTCAGAACCCTGCTCTGGCAATAACAATAGCATCAATTAAATATTGGCAACAAGGAAATCCAAAGTGAAAAATAAAAGATTGAGTATTCTAAATGAATAATAGCATTCACTTTTTAAATTCAAGAGACACTCTAAATAAGTCGAAAATCATATTTTTAAATAAGAATTGGAACTAATTACCTGGCTGCACAGAATTAAATTGAATAATAGAACTAAAAATCTTCAATGACAGTCCTTGCTACTTTTTCTTTGTTTATATTTAAACTAATGCCTTCAAGCAAAAGCTATATTATGCAATTAATGCCTCCTCCACTAAGTTATTGTTTTGCAATGATTGGAAACTAAGTCCCCTTCCTTAGCACACGGGATGATGTTATCTAACAAGGTCTGTTCTTATTGGTGTTGGCATTATGATGATTTGCAAGTAGGCTACAAGCAGAGAGAGGGAGGGAGGAAGGCAGAGAGGAAGCATCTTTTTTCTTGCTCCATTATAGAAAGAGAAAAAAATGGAATGGAGAATAAAAAAAGGAAAAGAAGTGGAAAGTGAAGACAACTCTGCTTCAAATTCACTCATTGCTAGTTTAAATGTAGGAGCCATGAGAACTGAAAAATGGGAGATTTACATCATGAACAAACAATGATATTAAGATAATAACTTCATAGGATTAGAAATAGGGATAGATGTTACAATGGGTAGCGTTATACTGCAACTTTGCAAAACTTGGTTTGTGCAGATGGTATTAGTCAACTTGCTCCATCTTGACATGACCATGATGAAGTTGTAAGGCTTGGGAATGAAATGCATAAATATTGACAAAAAAAATGGATGCGACAATATTTAGTGAAGCTAATAAATTTTATCCATTAAAGCATTCCTCTTGATATGCTAGATTGATATATTAAGCCTCTTGATATGTTCACCCTTCCAATATATTTGTTGGTATGTGGATGAAGCCCATCCTTTCAATATAGCTGTCAATATCTGAAAGTAATGTTAAACAGTTAAAGCACGTGAGAGCAAAGGAGTACATGGTGCTTAGGCAACATGTGAAAATGATTCACCCTATTAATGACACCTACCTAGGAAAAGTTCAAATTTCTTTTGATTAGGATTTATGTCTTATGATAGAAATTAATGGGGAACAAAGGGAAATAAAAATTATAAATGACAATGTCCTTATTTATCCCGAATGATTTATAGGGACAAAACTATTTACGTCATTATTGCAACTATGTTAGGAATTAGATGTTAGTTCAATCTTGATGGGTTGACCCGTAAATGTGAACTAGAGGTATCATTTATATCAAACATTGCAAATTGTTTTGATTATAAAGTTTTTGGTTGAAAAATTGGCCTATAATTTGAAATCATTTCACAAAACAAAAAATTTCCGTCCCCCAAAGTTTTGTAGAGTAGGTAATTAAAAACACTCCCTAGTATTCAACTTCATTATGAAAATCACTGCTAGTTTTTAAAATACAAAGGATGAAAATAATTTTCCCCCCAAATATAGTGATAAAATAAAACTTTCAAAACCTAAAATTCAAGGCTCTTAACCTAAAAGTTTTGTAGTTTTTGTTTGGAATAGGGTCAGGTTGAGGAACCAGAAAAACTAACACATATGTGGCCAAAGGGGTTACAATAGAGAAATTTGCAGCACAAGAGAGACTGAATATGAAATTTGGAGCCAAGAGAGATAAGATTGACAATTGTAGAACAAAGATCCCAAATTTTGATTTATCTGAAGGTTGTGTGGTGTTGAAGCTATGATTTATGAGAGTCCATGCCTTGCTAGTTGATATGACTTTAGTTCTAGTCACAAGTTTGAAGCTCTAAAATGATATCTTATAGGCGACCACTTAAAAGAACAAACCCTCCCAATCTTGCACCAATGAGAACAAAAATCTAAATTTAAGAAGATTGTGGCTCTTCAATTCACAAAGATAGCTGAGGGTAGAATTCTAAAGGCAGGAGGGCAGACATAGACACGGATTAAAACAAGAGCTAAGGATGAGTAATGCATGAGTTTTGTTTCAACTTGCTTTGATACCAATGTCAAGCTTGGGAATGCAATGCAGACATTATTGACAAAAGAAATGAACATGACAATATTCAATGAAGCTCATAGCTATTCATCATTCATGCATTATGCAAATAAGATACAATATACATATTTAACAATATGAAAATGACTGTTCAATTCATCTTTTAGATGAGTATTCAACTGCTAGTGCATCTAGGAAATGTAAAATATAAAATATTATCCTACTACACCTAGGATTATATATGTCAGTGTTAAAGAAGTATCATTAACCTGATATGCCTTTGACCATTTCTACCTGCATGTAGTCTAAATAACGTGTGTTGCTCAACTACAATGACTATGTCTTTGTTGATCAACTTGTACATGTAATCGTTGAATATATCTACCTAAGATTACCTGATTGTATTGATCACCACGAACAATTAATCTGCCAAACTTTTCCACCATAGTTGTGAGGGAAAAAAGATAGCATGTACACCACCTTTGTTCTTGTTCAAAGCTAAAAAATAAAACAAAATCTGAACACACTAGCAAGCCAAAACTGCAACAATTGAAAAGAAATATAGAAACTGGGAAGCCAAAACTGAAGAATACACACCAAATCAAAATTGTCTCTTATGCAGTATACCCAATCTTGAAGAAAGAAGCTAACTGCAAATGAGAATGTTCTTCCATCCTATTGGTGAGTCCTCCAATCCCCATTTTGACCCCACCTTGTTACTTAGAATGTATATTTACTTTCATCTTGTGTGGGGCTCATCTTCAACAAAACTCATGCCTTCCTATTGAGAAGGACCATAATGCACACGTACCTTTTGATTCAATTTTAACTTTGAAGAGCATGTTGACGCATAATATCTTGTTTGGCCACATACAGAACACTTGATTGTTTCTTAATATTCTGTTAGTGAAGAGGTCCATCTTCTGTTAATGAAGAGGCCTATCTTCATGAGTATTGGAGGTAGAAGAAGAAAAAGAAGAAGAAGAGGAAGAAGGGAATAATGATAATCATTATAAGCATGTCTATAAAATTTCTTGAGTTTTGGTAGCTTGCTTTTAGAAATTTCGTTTTGTCTTGTGTAATTGCAGCAGAGGCTTCTTCATTTAATTAAGAATTCTTTTTCTTAGCAAGCAGCAGCTCATGTTGTATGAGAAGTTCACAAACAATATCAAAATTTGCTCGACTTAATTTGTTTGAGTTGGAGCTTTTCAAGGAAATTTCTACAACTTGAACTATGGCTGTTTAAGATGATAGAGATGAGTATGCCATCTTCAAGCTTCCCGCCTGTTGCACTATATGCTTGCTTGATATTTTCATACTTAGATACAGGCTGTAACATGCTTCTCTTCACCTAACTTTATACTTGGAAGTTGCATTAGTAAATGCATTTTCTTATAGGTAGGTTGTTTATGGCAATGCCTTCCATGCATTCCAAGCCTCAGATTTGGTGAACACATAGATTTTATCAATGCCAAAGTCTGTCTATCATTTTTGTTAAAGTCTGCCAACTTCCCTGCATAATCTTCCACAAATCATTAAATATTTAAATATTTTCCATATTCATGCTCCACTCTTATAATTTTTTGGAGTTAATTTACCTATCAGAAATTAAATTATTTATCTTTGCCTTGATTAAATTATTAGGGGGTCTCTCCCCATTCCACAGGAAATACTGATTACAAAAAACATAGCTAACATCAACCATCTTAAACATGAATTACAAACAAAAACAGAGAGATTATTAGGCCACACACCAACAAACACTGAAACTATAAACGCACAAATTGAAACACCATAACCCTTCACCACAGAATATAGAACCAATGCTTGACAATTTGAAGCCCACCAGAGAGATATTGAAGCACCACGAGACACCGATCACAACCTCCCACCACACCTATTTGCAACAGTGTCCCCCAAAGCTGATAGCACCTCCACTATAGAAGAGAAACCAGAGTTGGACACTGAAGAAGGAATACAAACACCTTCGATAATCTTAGCACGCTTAACAGAAAGGGTCAGAATATTATCTACAAACTGCAGCAAGGAGAAATTGTTCGCAACCTCCAGCACCTATCCGTGATGTAATGTTCCCTTTTAGACTAGATCCACAGCTCTGAGTTCATCAACCATCAGACATGACCAAGTATTGACTTAGTCTTGGTCGGCAGTTAGATGGTAGTAATTCTTTCAGTTAGTTTGGTTGGCCAGTTAGTTAATCAGTAAAATCAGGTCTACTGCCTTGTTAAGTGGTTTTATCACTAGAAGTACTTGCAGTTGTCCTCAGCAAAGGAAGGTGGAAATTAGTCAGTCAGCTGTCAATACTTTTTGGAGGTTGTTTGTAGTTAGCTCCCTCAGTTATGGATTTGATTTCCACAACTTTAGGCCATAATTTTTGGATTACAGGAGAGTGAGTTCATGGGCGGTACTGGGAAGGATGAGGGGCATCTTGAAGATCACAAAATGTCAAAAACTAAAAAGAGAACCTTTCTGTGAGCGACACAGCTACAGTAATCCTTTGTGCGTGGGATGGAAACACACACACACACACAGCTACAACAGGTTTTAGGGACAAAACCCTAAAACAACCATCATCATTTTAGTTAGACAGCAGCAGCAGTAGTTAAAGTAGGATGCAGAGGGGAAGTTACAGTTGTTGCCTAGAGTATATCAGGGAGGATGGAAATCCTCACCAGTAGCCATTATCATCAGGTGTCATCAGGATAGAATCTGGGCATCTAAGATCCAACCAACATCCAGCATCCAGCATCCAGCATCCAGCATCCAGCTTCATCCTAGGATCATATTCTATATGGTAGGATGTCTAGTGAGTTATGTTGAATGATACTTTTCATTTTCCTATGTATTGTCATAGTTGTCAATGTAGTCAATGTACGCTATGTATTAATATTATTTTACAATAATATGGCTTATTTTACTATTTATTAATTGTTTAATGGCTTCAAGTAGCTATAAGTGCAGTTGGTTGATGGCTGTATTCCTCTTGGCAACTGTCAAGTCCTTTAAATAGCTTTTGTATTGTCAAGGAAAGCAGTATGATCTAGTCAGATCGACTTTGATCCTTGGCTGACTATCTGTGGTTTTCTTCTGTAATAAATTCATGTGTGAATAAAGATATACCATTACTCTTCTATTTGATATGGATTATTAATTATGTTTATTATTTCAACTTTCAAGTATGCATTTTATTAGATAGAGCAGTAAATATTTGGTGTCATCGCCTTAAAAGAAATCGGGTCAAATTTGAGAGATTCATGGTTTTAAAGCCCGATAAAGGTGGGAAGAGACCACAACGTGGTCAAGACCAAGAGATTAGGTAATCTTTAAGGATCGTTGAGCAAAGGGAACAAAGGAGAAGATTACGAGAAACACTTTAGGAAAATAGAACCATATGATTCCCAAGTTGGAGCCCTTCCTAAGAACAAAGCTAGAGTCAAAGTGCAAGCCAAAGCTGAAACCTCAATCCAAAAGATAAAAACAACCCCACCACAAGAAATCTATGAGCAAGGAGTGGCAAGAGCTAGCCAGACATTTACCCTTACCAAACAAAGCGTGGATTGATCTCATAGATCAAGTTGAAAAGTTGAGACAACCTTCTCTAGATGAGGGAGGTTTGGAGAGGGAGTTAGATTCTATCACAAAAGCGTACAAGAGTAATCTTGAGGCATTGAAAGGTTGTCAATTGAAGGAGAGGAAGCCAAGCCAAGGGTGTATAAAAGAAAATAAAAGAAAATTTGAAGGCAAAATAAGTGTACGAAACATTGAGGCATGATGGGTTGAGGATTCCCACGTGTTCAAGATTGTGAGAGAAGCATCAAAATTTTCAAAACAAAACTCCTTGGCAAGTAGGTTCGAGGTGCTAGGTTTGCATTAGAATAAAATCATGGCAATCCCTAGTGGAGAAAAACAAAAGTTGCCCAAGTTTATAGGCAATGGATTAGAGGATGCCATTAGGCATTGTGAGACTTGTGAAACAATCTGGACAATAAATGGGCAAGATAATAAAGCAATTTGGCTACGATCTTTTCCAGCCACCTTGCGAGGTTTAGCGGTTAATTGTTATACAAAAATCGACCAAGCCTCCTGAAGTACATGAGAGAGATTAAAGAAGGCTTTCGAAGAAGAGTTTAAATTACTTGTGATTTGAATGAAATATTAGTAGAAATTTACAATACAAAACATGGTAAGCATGAAACATACAAGCATATAATCGTAGACTTAAAGAATTGCTTTTAAAGTGAGAAAAAGAACCAACTGATGGTCTCAAGAAAAGATGGTTCATCAAAGGTCTACTTCTCTCATGAAGGAAAAAGATGAAGGTAGTACCACCCTCTTCATATTCAAAAGCCTACAATTGAGCAATGGAGATAGAAAGTGAAGATAAAATGTCTTTGCGTAGTAAAAGAAAAACAAAGATGGAAGTTCAGATGACAATAGTGACAATGAATTGGGAATAGTACAAGCGCTCCAAAGGGAAATGATCAAAATGATGAAAGAATTGAAGGTAGAGAAATTTACTATACAAAACAAGGTAAGCATGAAAACATACAAGCTTATAATCGTAGACTTAAAGAATTGCTTGTAAATTTATAAAAAGAACTAGTTGATTGTCTCATGAAAAGCGGTTCATTGAAGGTCTATTCTTGCTATTAAGAGAAAGAATGTAGTGCAACCCTCTTCCTCTTTAGGAGCCTACAATCTAGTAATGGACATAGAAAGTGAAGAAAAAATGTTCTCGTGCAATTAAAAAAAACAAAGGAAGATGGAAGTTTAGCTGACGATAGTGACAATGAATCGAGAACAATACAAGCGCTCGAAAGGGACATGCTTTGAACTATGAAATAATTGAAGGGGGCGAAATAAACCAACAAAGAAACTAACGAACTATGGTGTATTGGGTTTAAAATTGAGGGGTACACAAAAAGTAACTATCTTAGAAAGATGTTTTGGGAGATTTGCCAGGTTATGGGTCATTTAATAAAGGAGTGCCCGTACAATTTGGAGACTAGGAGCACACAAGTACTCTTTATGTAGGGAGAGCAATCCCACAACATTGAAGCCACATAATGTATCTCCAAGCGGTTATTGAAACCAAAGAGGAGGTCAAAGCCAAATACAATATGACCCCAAAGGACATCAAATCATATAATGCCAATAGTGTAATGAATGGGGGAATTCTGCAAGAGGTTGCTAGAACAAGCAAGACAAATTGCAACTATTGTGCAAATGGTGTGGACTCGGAGACCATGAAGACATCAAATACTCAAAGCAAAAGGCCAGTGTCAATATGATTGAACAAGGTATAATGCAACATTGGGTATTACTCACGCCTAAGCGAAGAAGGCTATATGTGCAAACCGTATAGAAAGAAACTTTAATAGAAACAGAGGTTGCTGGAAGCGTGACAGCTCGACCACGGTATGGTTGGGCAGCATGGACGCGATTTCAGGCAGCCGCACAGAGACGGCCAGGGAAACCTTTTCAGGTGAAGGCGGTGCGGTCAGATCGCTGGGGCGCTGCGGCAACGGGTTCAATGGCGGCGGAGTCCATATTATTGATGGTGATGTGATTTGGGGAAATTTGACCATTTGCCCCCAACTTTTCAATTGGTGGGTACATGTCAACAAAGTATTAATGTAATTGAAGTTTTATTGGAACAAAAAGTAATTATTGAAACCCAAGCATTTTTGTTGAACTTTGTGGTCATTTCATTAAGGAAGAAAGCATACGACACATTGTTGGGTCTAGGTTAGTTGGTAGCAACCAAAGCCGATCACAATTGGAAAAAGAATACAATCTCTATTAAGAACAAGGATCAGAAATTTATAACCGATTTGGAGAATCAAGCAATTAGTGAGTAAGCAATTTCCTCAGATTTGGACTCTAGAGAAGAACGAATGGAGAATCAGGGTTCGATGGAATCAAATGACGAAGGAATTTTGGAATTAAAGTCATGTTCGGAGGATGGAAAATGGAGGATTATGAAGTATTTTTGTCAAACTGTAAGTTTATTGAAGCTATAGAGATTGATGAAGATACAAGGATTGTTTGATGATAAGCAGCCAATGAAGAATGATTTGGAAAAAAATGAATATTTTATGTATGTTGGATGTAGGCCACGGTTTGCAAAAGACAACAGTTCTAATAGAGGCATCCAACTTTAGAGAAGAATGCAAAATTAATGACTGTATATCTCGAAGTACTAATAAAATATTTAATTTGGAGCATACAGACACTTGTCTTCAAGTCAAATCAACTTCACCGAAAGGTATAGAAAGAAAAACTCTTTACATTGATGGGACAAAAGGTGGAAGCCCCAAAATGGAGTCGCGATTATAAATTTATTGGCCGCAACACAAGAGATGCATTTACTGGCTGCAGGATTCCGTTGTATGACCTCCACCTTAAGGGTCGTGGCCTTATAATTAAGCCCTTTTTATGTTGTCACGACCACTAGTCAGGACTTCTTCAATTGTACGACCACTAGTTAGGACTTCTTCAATTGTACGGTGTGGGAGTTCTTCATTTGTATTGCATGGGAGTTTTTCAATTATATGGCTTGGTGTTAATCTTTTTTATTGTATGGTGTGTGTGTTTTTTATTTGTATGGCCTAGAAATTTGCTTATTGTACGACTTGTTGCTTTTAATACTATTGTACACCCTATTTCAAATACAAAATTTTCCATCATATAATTTACTACCCTTCCCACTATATAGTTAGGTGCATCTTTTTCTATCATACGATTTGTTCCTACTCTCATCCTATAGTCAACAAGTGTAACTTTCACTATATAGTCAACAACACCATCCATGGTACTATATCTCTCAGTCGTACAATCTTCTTTGTTGGGCCGTACAATCCTCAAACTTGAACCTACTATATGACCCAATCAATTCAGTTCATGTCGTACATCCTTTAATTCATATACTTGTCTTACAACACATTCTCAAAAGTCTATTCGTGGGAGCCATTCTCAGTAAAGTCAATTCATAGGAACAATAATCCATTCTCAACAACAGTGTGTTCTCAACATCGTGCATAGTCAACTACATAGTGATTGATTGGGTGCAACATTCTCAACTTTCAATGTGTAATCAGATGGGGTCCCTTGGTTGGTTTGAAGCATTGTTTACATACTGGCCTTTTAGGAATTGATTTTTATGGATTAAAAAATCACGAAATGAGGTGTGTCATGAATGTTTGTGTGGTTTTGAAGCTCTTCATTTAGGCGTTACCCCCGAACACCCATCAAACTCATTTGATTTGCCAATTACTCTCATGGCTCAAATTCACAAAGTACACTTCCCAATTTGTCTACAATATTGTCATCAATTTGGAATAATAATGTTACTTGATGCTTACTTGTTTTCCTTGTTGTATGGATGACGTCTTCTTCTTTTGGGAGTGTTGATGTAGACAGTGTACAATGCCTATTTTTACATTTCGATAATATGGTTTATCTGACTATATATTAATTATTTAATGGCTTTGGGTAGTTATAAGTTTCAGTTGGTCAATGGTTGTGTTCCTCTTGGCAATTGTCGGGTCAAGGAAAGTAGTATGATCTAGTCGGATCGACTTTCATCCTTGGCTGACCATCCCCGGTCTTCTTCTGTAATAAATTTTTGTGCGAATAAAGATATACTTTTGCTCCTCTATTTAGTATGCAATATTAATTATGTTCATTATTTCAAGTATTCATTTTATTAAATAGAGTAGTAAACAGTCAAAAGTAAGGACTTGAATCAATGAATAAAATCTTCTTTTATTAGTCTTTCTTGTATTATTTTCTTAATGTTTCTTAGATAGGAAATTTTCACATGATGCAAAACATCCAGGTGTTTAATAACTTGATGAATATCCTGAAGCATATTCATTGCAATACCTACATCTCTACAAAGAGAATGGAAATCCTCCACCAAAATTTCTGTACTCACACCCCATTGGATAGAAAGGCATTGAAGGTGACATCTCCTATTACAAGCCAGGAAAAATTCCTGGTCCATATGATTGAATGCTACATGTTCCTCAATACACCTGTGAACCTCCACGTTTTTGCCCACTTCTTCAAGATTATTCTGAAAAACTGGCAAGATAGTTACATGTGACCTCTAAAGACTGGTGTCCTTTTCCCCATTTTTCACCAGATTGGGGACTTGTGAGGATTGTAATGAATTTTTTTCTAAGCCTGAAGTCATTGACACACCCATGCTGAAGCAGGTCCTAAGATGCCATAACTCTAAGACCAGCCATAAATTAAATTAAACACCTAACTGCAGCATAGAAATGCCACCCAATACATAACAAATGACTGCCATAGCACTGTAGAACAACAAAGCCATAAAAGGCTACCCAATTCCGAGGTTGAATTTCTCATGATTACTTGTGTACCCAACATCTCATGAAATAAAAGCTAACACACTTGGAAATAATATACCTTAAAGCATGCAGCTACCATTAATATTAATGATTGTCAACTCAACCGCCTCCAAAAGAGAACAAGGATGTAGAATATTAATCAATTCCCATCCCTTTAAATATTAGTAATTCTTTTAGCCTGCCCTTTATTCCTTGCTCTCAATAATCATTATAAGTGTATTGTCAATACCTTTGTTGGCTAGGAGATCAACTGCAATGTAATATTCTCTGAAATAATTAAAAAAATTGAACTCTTGGAACTTATCTATCCACATCTTTGCTTCTTCCAGATATCTATTCATCCTCCAATTGAGACTTTCACCCCTCTTAAAAGTAGAAATGACAACTAGAGACTCACCTTCCACCTCTAACTCCTTAAAACCCTCCTATTATGCCAAGATAAGACCAGCTATAAGTGCCACCCATTCTGCTTCATTATTGTTTTTTGACCCCAGAAGTTAAGAACTGCCAATCAAAAAACTGCCTAAGTCATCCCCTCTTAAGTAGCCAGCACCTGCCATACCTGGGTTTCCTTTGGAGGAACCATCGAAATTCCATTTCACACTTTTCTTCTGAAAGCCTAATTTTTTAATTCTTAGTTTCTTTCCACTATCTCTCAACCCTCAAATGGGTTAGAAACCCCAAAAACGCACCACCATTAAATTTAAAAAGTATCAACTCCTTTCCCTCTTAATTACTTTGACTGCCCTCCATAAGAATTTGACGTGCATTGTGTTATTCTTTGATCTTTTAAATTTTACATGCAATTTTCTTTAATCTTTTGATTACCCCCTTTAATTTTAATGCAAACCTTTAATTTTCATGCAAAACTTACATTAAAGAACTCTATTGCACAGCCTCCTTCGAACTGAAACTTCATGTTACTATTATTATTAAGATTCTATTCTCATAGTAATATATCTTTGATATAAAACAAGGCACGTATCAATATCAGCTGGCTTTATGACACTGGCAAAGAATCCAGAATATGTAGGTGATATGGTGTCTAAAGCAGGCACAATTTAAAAATGCAAAAAACAATAAATCCATGCTACACAGACTATGCACATCCATGTGAAAGCCAAACACACTCTGTACACAGTGGTTGACAGGTGCTGTAGTCTTTGATGTTTGCAATCCACAAAAAAATTGACAGTAGCTGATTTAGGATGGTGTGACACTGCACTACAATTGGAATGACTGCTCAATGAGGGGACACTTAAGTACCAACATAAACTAATAACCATGTATAGGCTGTGAACTTGCAACTTTCAAAATAAAGGCTGTCATATCCACAAGAATAATTGTGCTAACCAACAGATGCAGGGCAAACAAAAAACATTGCCACGTTTTCTTCTCTGCTGGGACAGCGAGCCACCCACAACTTCCCCTACATCTGGCTCTGGAACTACTTGTAGGAGCCATGAGAACTCAGAAATGATAGATTCACAGGATTATACATAGGGATAGATGCTACAATGAATAGAAAAAATCTATATAGAAGCCTTCCCTCTTGTAACTTCCCAAACCACTCTACTAGAAAAATTAACACCTGAACAACCAACAAACATATTAACAAAACATTAACACAAGATAATAAAATGCTAGCCAAAACATAAATAAGGATCTAAAGGCAAAAGGGGTGTCTCACTAAAGAGATGCATGCCCCTCATACAAACATGAAAACAAAACAAAAATGAAAATTGATCACAGGCTCCAACATTATGTTGGCAGATGGTCAGCGCTCCCCTCGGGATTCGTGACATGGACTAACTGCCTCCTGTGGATCCGTTAACTCTGGCAGTTGTATCGGACATTAATAGGTTGATCTTTTGGTGCAACGCCAACTGTGGGCCAACAATTGGTATTAGAGCCAAAGGTGCTGGGTTCGAATCCTCTCGGGTAATGCTGAGGGGGAGTTTGTTGGCAGATGGTCAGCGCTCCCCTCGGGATTCGTGACATGGACTAACTACCTCCCGTGGATCCGTTAACTCTGGTAGTTGTATCGGACATTAACAGGTTGATCTTTTGGTGCAACGGCAACTGTGGGCCAACACATTAAATGCACAGTTGGGCTGCTCCAAAATTGAAAATGCACTCTTTTTTGCTCCAAAATCGTTATTCACTGTTATAGGTATGTAATTACTGTTTTTGGCATTTTGCTATGCATTGATAAAATATTTTTGTTTTCGCTATGTATGAAGGACTTTGTGAATGAATTAGTGACTTTTGAAGTTGGGTTGAACTGTTTGTGTCTTAGGTATTGAGTTTTAGGGTGTTTTTGTTTGTTTTGTTCTAAGGGGTTCTTTTTTTTTTTAAATTACTGCCAGGACTTGCAGTTTACACAGACCCACAGGCCTTGTTTAGGCTTGACTGATTTGTGACTTGCTGTAACTGGCAAGTATGGTTACATTGGTTTCAACTGTTGATGATCCAAATTATTTTGTAGATTTTGTAGTGTCTTGTAGGATCTTTAATATTTATTTAGCAATCAGTGAATGTCAGAAACTTTTGGGTATCTTTGGGGGTTGCAATTGTTGCTTGGTCATCCGTACTACCTGTGATTTTTATTTATCCTCTCACCATCTTACTTCCTATCACTGAAGATGTTGACAACATCAACTCTCATTTACTCTGGCACTTTTTAATTGTATTCTTTGAGTTTCATTGACATAATTTTGGTTGAAAACAAATCTTGTCTGGCAGGTTATGCTGGAATATCTGTGGAATGATAATATATTTATGAATAACATTTTATGATGTGGGGGATTTGTTTCTGGGGTTTATTATGTGAGTTGTGTCATTAGGACTATGCAAATTATGATGTTTTGCCTGTTAGTTGCCTTATTAGGACTATGCAAATTATGACAATTTGCCTGTTTTTCATCTATAAAAAGAATGAATCAGAAAGATCTTTCTTGATTGAATTTTTTGTTTTATGTTTGCAGAATGTAGGGAATTGGTTAGAATATTACTTGCAGCTGGAGCAGATCCAGAAACCCAAGACTTGCAACGAAGGCAAACAGCTCTACATGCAGCGGCAATTGCTAATGATGTAGAAATGGTGAAGGTGTGTTAGATTGTCTTTTACTTTTGACAATTAAATTTATTTGTTCTGTGGCCTTTCATCTGATGTTATCATTGTGAATCGTAAGACTTCACAATGCAGAATATAATTTTCCTGTGCGTAATTTGATATCAGATCTTTTTGGAAAGACCCTCAATCTAATACTGTCTAACAGTTTTTCCTTTCCTATTACAGATCATCTTAGATGCAGGTGTTCATGTGGATGTTAGAGATGCACATAATACAACACCTCTTCATGTTGCCTTAGCTAGGGGATCAAAGGCATGTGTGGGACTACTTTTGGAAAGTGGGGCCAACTGCAACTTACAGGTGATCATCCAATCCTTGGTCAAATTTAGAGCTCCCTGTCTTATTCATATAAATTTTTCTTATATTTTACTTTCCATATTTCCATGGGTTATGAATCTATGATCAGAATCTTCTATTAGCCATTGGGGAATCCAGAAACTATTTTCTTAAATGTGTATGCTACAAGATATGTGAACAAGTAAAGGTCAATAAAGATCAGTAACCTTTATCTTATATCAGATAGAACTAGTACTTGAAATATGAATAGAAATAACAATGCATCCTAGATAGAGTAATCAAATATATTTTTAATATTCATATGAATCTCTCACAGGAGTAGACCAAAGATAATCAGCCAATGATCCAATTTCTTTCTAGACTACAGAATGGCTATTGAAAGAGCTTGACAGCTGCCAAGAAAACACAATTGTCTGACTGATTTGTATAATTACCCAAAAGCCGACAAACAAATAATACATAGTCAGAAACAATCATATTAACAAAACATAATCAAGGCTTTGTACGGTAACTACTTCGTCCCCCAACCCCAGACCCCTGCCAAATAAAAGTTGTCTTCTAGACAATAAAGAAAACAAGTAATCATTAAGTAACATTAGGTAAGATTTTCTAAGCTTGTGACAGTTTTGTGAAGGAAGGACTTTTGGATTGACGCTTCTTGTTGGCAGCTATAATAGCCTGAACATAACCTGACAGTTCCGCAACTAGTGAACATTCTAGGATGAAAGATGGACAACGATTTGCAAGGATGGTTTCAGCTGGAAGGAGAAAGGACAATTGATAGAGGAAACTTTGATCATTAGTGGATTGAAATGCGCATGAATCATTAGTAGAACCAACATATCTAGAACACAGACTAGTGTACAGGGAATGCATTCACAAGTGGCTGTACAATTTAATGATTGTGCTTGAGGAACAAACAATCGAGGAACCCAATCTAATTGCACATTGGACTTTGAAAATGTTTCACTTTAACGGATCATTGAACTCATATGGTATTGTAGACACTTCAAAATTATTCCCATCTTGAAAATCTTTTTCAAATTCTCTATATTTCATGAAAGTACGTTCATCCAATTTGCTAACCTATAAAAAAGATTTGTCATCTATAGAATTTACATCTAAAATTAACTGTTGAAGGTACTTCTTGATGGACCATAAAGTACAATTTCCTTGAGCTGTCTGTACAAAAACACTTAGAAGACGAAAAATAATAGATCATACATCATCAACAACCCACAATGATTGTACAACAGGAAAAGAAATGTCTAGAGGTTGTGCAATAGAATACAAATATAATAGTGATTGTATGTTAATAGAAAAGAGGTATGGATTAAATGGGAAATGAGAAGTTGTATAGTAGGAAAGGTTTGAATAAACCATTTGGAGTTGTAATAAAAAGTTTGTACCTGTGTTACCTAGGGATGTGTCCCCAGGCCTAAATCCCCCGTCCCTGTCCTGGGGACGGCTAAGGAATGTCCCCTAGGCATCCCTGATCTGCCTTATTTAGCTGGAAACGTCCTGGAAAATGGGGCACGGCACTGCCTGCGCCGGGGATGTCCGGGACGTCCCCTGACCGGTCCTGAGGACAGCCGTACGTCCTCGGTGCTAGGCAGCTTTTTAAAAAAAAACTTACTTAAAAAAAAAACAGTTTCTTTATGTTTTTTCATATGGCCATAAGTTTCTGTCATGCAGATCATGTTTGCTTGAATAAACAGTCTCATGATTGATACATGGTGTTCTTCAAAATCAAAATCTTAACAAGATGTTCTGCTGACATCAGGTCCAATGATGTTTTTTGAAGAGGTTCTCTGAAAGGCATGTTATGTTATCATATTTATGAATGGCTATGTCTATGTGCATGATAATTGAACTTGGGACTCAAACATTTCTGTTTAATCCTATTGTTAAGTTGGTGGGCTGGTTTGTTCAATAAACAGCTACAGCGTTCATACATGTTCAATATCATTGAACCAAGTTTTCATATGGACACTAACTTCTTTTGATATAACACATTTTTGTTGTTCTACTGTTTCTATCTTTGGATATATACCATACAGCTCTGTTTCAATTACCGAATAATTCAGGATTTAATGAAAATTTTCCTGACAATGTAAGCTCATTAAAACTTCATTTGACAAACAGCCTTTTGATTGTTAGAATATAAATCACAAAGTTTTCTAATTTAGTTACTGTATAATTGAGGATTTTTCAAAATGCTTTTTGGGGGGTTATAGTTCTTTCTATCCAGTACATTACTAGACAGCTATTCTAAGAAAAGTATGGTCTTGTAAAAGCTTGAAATTGTTGGGTGACTGTTGAAGTATTTCACTTGATACATTGTTGTCAATGTTTAATATCACTGGGGCCATGCATTGCAGATCTCTGTGCTCTCTGGTTCTTGAAAGGCCAGTTTGTATAATAGTTCTTAAGTTTCCAGGTTGAATAGATAGAATTTCATTTAGTAGATATTCAAGGTCACTAACAGGTGCTGGAATAGCATCATAGAAGTCATTATTGGAGAGTTTTAAAGCATTCAATGCCATTTTGTTATAAGTTTATAACTTGTATGTTATTTTTTAATATCACATGCATATTGACAATGAATTCTGAATGCATATTGAGAATTGACAATGAATTCTGAACACAAATGTTATATGTTAAGTTTCTATAATGAATATATGCATGCTTTATCCATGTCTATATTTTATATAGCCGTCCCCTTTGCCGTCCCCAAAATTGGCTTGAAAAATCACGGACTTGGGGACATGTCCCGTCATCACCGTCTTGGAAACTCTGGGTAACACTGGTTTGTACTATTTCCTGATAAGGCTACCTGGCAACAATAGTCTACATTGTTGGCTTTGACATTTTCCTCTTGTTTATATTTTTTATGTAGAATATGTTGTACAATAGGGGTTAACTATTTGGGGGGATGTATAGGAGCACATAAGAAGAGTATAGAATTATGAGATGTAATTTGTTTTATCATTGGCTACCCTATGATGGTAGGAAAATAAGTTTTAAAATAAATTTTGTTAATTTTTGTTTGCATGGATGGTTGTATAGATTACGATATTTTGGTATGTGATTGGAAGGCCATACAATATCAAAAGGGAGATCTTTATTGTTTATTTTGATATGCTTCTCCATATATGGTCGTACCATGGAAAATTAGAGGACCTTTATAATTTAATATAATAAAATTTACCTCTTTAGCCATTTAAAAAGGCCTAAATTTTTTTTTTTCATTTTGCTCTTGTGGGGTCCAACTAGTTTTTTTCTCTTTGACTTCAATATTTTTATTTTTTTATTCAACCCACTTTATGGTACTTTTCCTTTCATTACTTTTTTGTATGATTGTTGTAACTTGTATGGTATTTTTCCTTTTCTTTAAATTACTTTTGAAGTTTGCTTTTCTCCAAGTTCGATGTTGTGGTGAAATATGCAACATGAGTAGAGTTCTTCCTAGCATTTGTTAGGACAACACATATTGGTAGGCTCCAAATCATATATTTTTTTAATATTATTGTTTTGATTAGTACCTTCGTTAATTTCATTAGTTGCCTTTGGTATTGCTGTTGGAGCATCGATGCAAATCAAATGTAAAGCTTTTGGCCTTTGAGAATAAGCTATAACTCCAAACCATGTATTTCATTTGGCAAATGAACTATTAAACAATTTAGGATCACTAAGCTAAGTTTCCTCAATATGAATTGGTTTCTTTTTGTCATCATCAAAACAAGACTTGTAGTTCTTTGGGTTTGCTAGTTTCTTTTCACCTTCCAGTTCCTTCATCATCCGAGCATATTCCTCCTTAATTGCTCCGTATTGTTGCCGATTCATTGTTGCTTCTCCCCATCCGAACTATCATCTTCATCTGTTCTTTTCACCATCAGGATCTCTTTTGTGCCCTCTAATCCTTAGGCTTGGGGTTTTTGGCTTGTTTTCTTCTCCTATTAATTACTTCTTCTCTGCGAATGACTTCTTGTCTAGAGGAGGCTATATGGATTCTTTGTACTAAACTTAGTTTGCAAGATAACCCACTTTTCATTTGATAATGGAAGGTGTCTTGCTATTACTACCCACTTTTCCTTTGTATGTTTATTTGTAGTGGTTTGAGACTTCTGGTATCCTTTCTCTTGACTATGATTTTGACTCATTCTCCAGGACATACTTTAGCTTTAGTTTGC
>VDFB02266141.1:0-36829 GCA_007258455.2 Sequoia sempervirens
GAGAACGCTAAAGAATGGAGCTACCAGGCGTTCAGATGCGAGATCCTCGAGATCGACAAGCTCCAAGCAGTCATCCTCAAGTATATAGAGCACGCAGCCTCCGAGGAGCAAGAGGATAGCCCAGCCAAGGAAGAAGACCTCCCTGAAGAGTAGCTATAGCCAAGGAAACAGCAATTAGCTTCAGGATGAAAGAGCAATAGTGTCATCCACTAGATGACAAAATAGGGAAGGGACAAAGAATGTTTTCAAATTGTAAATCTATTTAGGGGTAGGTGAAACCCTATTTTGTAATGAATCTTGGCCGCACAATTGTAGTGAATCTTGGCCATTTATTTAACTTTTGGAAAGCTATAAATAGAGCACTCCCTCATTTGCAAAGGAGAGAGCTGAGTTGTTGTAAAGGCATGCTACAGAAATTTATAAGAAATATCATTGACTTGGTGTATTTCCTTGATTTCTCTCTTGTCATTTGATTCATTCTCCAATATTGGATGTTTAGCTTAGATCTCATGGCTGTTTAGTTGGCTGTTTACTGTATTTAGTTAAATCTTAGGAATGTTGTTGGGTGATTGTGAAAATTCCTGCTTTGTTGATGATCCCTTAGTCCATACTTTTTGTTGTTTGCTGAAGGTAGATAGCTGTGCAAAGTTAGCCTGGACTTGATTTAAAGCTGCCCCAAACATTTATCTTTAATTCATGCCTGTATGTGGTGGATGAAGGATGAAATATCTGCAGCCCCTAGAAGATAGCACAATTTCCATGATACTGTGAAATCCCTGGTTAAGTGGGATATTATTTTGAGGAATTGTCCATTGCAGGAACTCCATTGTCACTATTCATTGCAAGCTTTAAACTTAGGAACTTCTCCTTCCCTTCGCTCTTTTTCCACTTTTTTTAGAAACTGAACAATACCAAGGTTCATTGCACATTGTAAAGCCAAATCCAAAAACTTAGATGGAGTCCAAGAGTGTTGTTTGAACCTATAGCTGGTGCATAACAACTTCTCATCCTAAGGATTCCATTCCAAGATTCAACTTCATGCTTTATGTCCATACTTTGTATTTTATGTAAGACCGCCTTGTGATTCCAGCAAATCACATCAACTACTGAGGTATCTAAGCACTGTCATGACCTGACATCCGAGAGACCTTGGGATAGTGTTCTGCAATCTGATTGTGGAAGATTGTCTTTCAAGAGAGGTAGTGCACCTACGCACTTCCTGTGTTGAAAAGTGCATAAAAACACCATCAACAGTTACCCATGAATTTCAATGAGATGAAGCATTTACCATATGGACACTCTTGCATTCCTATTTTTGCAGGCGACCTTCTATTTTTCACATGATCAATTCTTCAGACTATTGGTACTTGTGCCATCTGTATATTTGAGTTCTTGATGTTTTCCTTGGTTTTCCATCGGATTTAAGTAGTTTCGTTGGGGGCACTCATACATATTCTTGTCTTCTTGATCATGATTATCAGATGTTTCAATGAAGGTTCTTCTTTCAAAATTTCAGCAGTCATTCTTTGATAGTGTTTGTAGCTTCTTCATGCTTCAGTCGTGTTCTTTTTTGTACGGGCGGGTGCGTGAAGTTGGGTAGCAATTTCATGGTCACTTTCTAAAAAAAGTTTGAAAACTCATAGTGCAAGCACATTATAATGCGCTCGCGTTATTGCACGTTAAAAGCAAAAAAAAAAGTGAAAGTCTTCATTTTCACTTCGACTGTTTTCTTCTTCTTGTGTCCAAAACCCCCAACTTTCATGCTAGCACTCTAGGAGGTATTGGGCACAAATCTTCAACAAGTGTTGGTATTTATTTGCAAGGATGGTGCCACAACAACGAATAGGTGGGAGAGGTAAGTATTGTTTGTTGTTTGTTTTGAATTTCTTAGTTTTAGGTTGATTTTGGTAGTTTTAGGTTATATTTGATATATATATTATTAAATTTGTAGGAGATGCAAATGAACCCGCAAACCCCAAAAATCCTCAACAAGAAGAGCAACCAAATCCTAAAGAACAAAATCCTCAACAAGAAAATCAACCTCAACAACAACCTCCGCCACCAATCACTCAACACCCTCCTAGCACTCAACAAAATTTAAAGAGTGAGATTGAGAACAACAAAAAACAAATTAGGGATTTTATTAGTAGGTTGAGTAATTCAAATGGTTCAACCACAGAAAGTATGACCCTCGCAAATTCATTGAAAGGTATGTTAAAAAATGTAGATTCAATTAGCAAAAAAATAATTGGATGGCAAGATAGGAGGCAGGCGGCTAGGGCATATTTTGCGGATAAACTATCATATAAACAAATAAAGGATTTAAAAATTACAAAAGGTGATTTGTGCTCATTATTCACTGACCCACGCACAAATCAAAATCTTAGCCTTAATGAGAAGAGTTTTCCTATTCATTGGTGCCACCACTAAGAGATTAAGAACCGTTTTTATGATAGGGGGTACATGGTCTTTGATGACTGGCCATGTAACAATTGTGAAGTCCCCAAATATTTTCTTAGGAAACTATATAGTGATTTCATATTGAACAAAATTCAAAATTATTTTGATATGAGGGAAGTTTCCAAGGGAGAGGTGGGGGGTCGACTCAGGATAGGCCTGGTGCATAGTCATATCCTACATGACAAGGGAGACGAGCTATTGCTAGGCTACCTCGTGAGCACATTGTTATGTCTTTCATCACAAAGGAGAGTGCCGATGTATAGACATTGCAAGCGATCAACACTTTGGCCCAAAGTGTCATCTATCATACTAGCCCTATTCTACAGCACCATCTAGGGGATTCTTTGAGTGGTGGCTTTCAAACCCATGTGTGTTAATCTTGTGGGACGACTTGCTCATATGACCCCACCAGCACTCAAGAAGTTGCTACACAGGATTTGTATTCAGCTACAGAGATGGAGAGGGCGGCTGGCATTTTGCATGATACATATGGCATTGATACTCAAGTAAAATTTAGCATGTTCATTGAATTTAATTTATTAAATTTTGATTTTAAAATGTAAGATTAAATAATTTAGTTTTATGGTTTTAATAAAATTGCAAGGTCACAGCGTTGAGACTAGATATGCTGACCCTCCACCTACTTTTTTCTGCAGTACACCTATTGGTGGTGTATGTTACAACTAGTAAACAATTATAAATTTATTACATGTTAATAGCATTGTTTTATGAATGGTATATTAATATGTGATTTTGGATGTTGAACAGGGTAATATTGGAGGTTTCGAGGGAACACCTCCCAGTGCCAGTGGATTTACTCAAACCTTCATGGAGATAATAGAATAAATAGTTTAACTAATGAATTTTACTTAATATATTTTTGTAGTTTATATTCATATCGTTGGTTACGTTGCATTGCACATCATTCAAACTCAAAGCATTACTTCACATTCCATAACTAATAACTACACGTTGATAGATGACAAAATTTCAACTACAATATATAGTTGTTTACAAATTCAACATAAGCAGTGATGCAATTACTTCACATGGAGGCATGTGCTTGCAAAGGTGCACCTGCATGACAAACTATGGATGCTTGGAAAAAATCTATGAAACCATAATAGTAAGCAATAGCATAGACAAGGCAGTTAGTAGTTTGAAAAAATGCCTCGAAGAAATGTGATCTCATGGTGATGGAATTCCATTTCATCACCATGAGATCACATTTCTTCAAGGCATTTCTTCAAACTGCTCACACCTTTTCTATGATACCACATTTTTCATACATGTGCACCAAAGCATTTTATCAAACTACTCACTTCCTTGTTGATATGGCTAAAAGCCTAAAATAGGTGCTTTCCAACAAACTATGGATGCTTGGAAAAATATCTATCAAAGCATGATAGTAAGTAATAATACCATAGAGAAGGCAATGAACTTTTTGAAAAAAATTCCTGAAAGAAATGCAGTCTCATGGTGATGGAATGCCATGACATGCATTTGTTTGTAATGGCATTCCATCACCACGAGACCCCATTTCTTTTGAAGCATTTTTTCAAATAGTTCACTTCCTTCTCTATGCCACCACAATTATTGTACATGTCTACAAAAGCATTTAATGAAATGATTCAGCGGCTTGTTGTTATGGGTAAAAGCCTAAAAACACGTCCTTTCAAACAAGATATGGATAGGGAAAATAGTAAGCATGATAATCAGAAATATATATAGTTTGATAAGTACTAAAAAAAAATGTCATTAGATCTCATACATTATAACTCATGATGCACGGATCGCTATTGTAACTTTTTTGTGATTGAATAATTTGTTGATTTATTTTTAGATGTTGGTTGTGGAAACACCTCCAAATGTTATGAGGGAAATGGAGATCAGTGTTTCATCCGCTATACAATCCTCAATGGCTCTGACAAGGGAGGTATGAGGAAAATTACTAAATTTTAATTTACATTTGTTGTTATAGATGTTCGTTCTAGTGAAAAATCAAACCATTATTGATTCGTAGTCTAATTTCTATTTGGATGATTTATACAGGGCTTGAGCATGCCTCAATGTTGGCGTGCAAATATTTCCCTCATGGAGAGTGATTGTGAGATGGTCATAAGCGATTTTTTTTAAAATATATCATTTTTTATAATGTATTTTCTATATATTAATGTCTATACTTCTTATTGTAACAATTAAAACTTCACCAAGAACTTAATAGTACTAGCAGGAGCAACAGGAGCACTCCTCGAGTGTAGCACAAATGAGTGATAGACCTATCACCATCTAATTGACAAGCAAAGGGCAAGAGTTTATTTTGAGAGCCTAAAGAGCAATGACTTTTTATTCCAAAGCCCTTTGTTGTATTCCTACATGGAAATTTGTACATATTTTGTATTGGATATATTTGACATTGTATGCCTATATGGCATTCTCGTAAGCCTATATGGATATTTTGTACCTATATTTTATACTTATATCGACATATATTGATGTATGCATACATGGCTATTTGGTTAATACAAATCTTTTGTATCGATGGTGTCCATATTTTCATGTTATAAATTCATGGTTCAATAGATATGAGTTACATGTATTCAAGTGTATACTTTAAAAATTAAGTGTATACTTTGTAGCTTACGTGTGTTCCAATGTATACTTTGTGACTTATGTGTTTTCATGTGTATACCTTGTTTTCATGCGTATAATTTGTATTAAGTTGTGTAAACTATGTATTTGTGTGTATACTTCAAGGCATAAGTGTTTGTGACTACTTGTGCTTCCCTTATTCACATGTACATGTTTGACTTATTCACGTGTATACTTATTAATTGGTTATCCCTAGTATTGATCATTGTTATGCTTCATGGTTTGTCTTGAATAAATTAATTGATTGATGGTAAACAACTTTATCTAAAAGAAGAAAATGTGTTTTCAATTGGTATTCCATGAAATGATTGATAAAAAGATTCCAATATATTTAATCCTTTGATTAGAACAACTCAATTAAGCAAAGGATACATAATCTTCACAACACTTGCAAAACATAATATTCAGAGTACATGAAGTAGTCAACTTCTTGACACATTATCTATGTTACTAGGTTATTCTATTTTAGCCTTGGTTCTAGTCCCGGTTCGCTCAAGTGGTGCAATTCCTAGTTTAATTCGCCTGTGGGTTCGACCGGGGTCCTTAATTTTTGGTTCTGGTTCACCCAGCAGAACCCAAGAGAACCTAGGTAGAACACAGACAGAACCTAGGTGAACCGAGACAGAACCTACGTGCCTATGCATCCAAAAAAGTGTTTTTTTGAACATTTTTTTATATTTTTTATGGATTTTGACTTTGACCCACACCCAAAGGAACCCTAAAAGTGACCTCTAAATCACTTCAAACACCTTAACTACCTCATTCTTATTCATTTGTTTTGCAAACAAGCATTTTCATTCCAAGAGGATGAGCTTTCATTTTTGCTTGTTGGATTGAAAGCGGATTGTGACACAACTTTCTTTTTTCAAAAATTGTTCTACATCATTGAACTGAGAATTTATCACACATCTGAGAGACAAAGGAATACTACAAACTAAAACACATTACATTTATGTTCTCAAACAAGATGTACTCTCTTGAGTAAAAATATTCCTATGCCATTGTTACAATCGCAGGTAAGCCAAATTTTTGTATTGTGGAGCTATATTAAGCTACCACTCTCAAGACCAATGTAACAATGATACAAAATAGTGTTTGAGACCAAGAAGACATCAAAATGGCTAGTAGTTTTAAACAAATTCTTATGATTTATGAAGAACACTGATAACTCTACTCAATTGGCTTCTTTTTTCAAAATCATACAAATTGAACCCTAGCATCAATAGACTTTGTATATCAAGCTACCACAATTCAAGTTTCAACGATGAATATTTATCATGCATGTTTTAAATGACATTCAAGTTTATGGTGGTTTTGTTGTTTATATGATGTTATGTGATATTCTAATCCTAATTCATGCTTCTAGGTTATATATATATATATATATATATATATATATATATATATATATATATATATATATATATATATATATATATATATATAATTTTTATTTTTTGTTTTTTGTACCAAGGAACCCAAAACAAACCGAACCCTCCAAAAAAATTTGGCCTAACCGGTGAACCGAACCCCCAAACCCAAACCCAAACCTCAAAACCTATTCCAACACTCTTCATTCTACCTACGCAAACTTAATTGACCACCAAATTATGCTACCTCTTGACTTTGCCCACTTTTACTCCCTCAAACCTCTCTTTTTCATTCAAAACCCTTGTTTTCCCAACTAGGGCATCATGCCATAACATACTTTTGACCTCCCCTGTCGTTGTAGACCTTTTGAACACATCAAACTCCACAACCTCACCTTATTTCCAACCTATTCTAACTTATTTTCAAGCAATTTTTTCTTTTCACCTCTTCTAGCCTTGCTTTTATGGGGCCTCAATTTTGAATTTTCAACAGGGGCGATGTTAGTAATATCTACCAATGCCTTTACCAATGCTATTTTCTTCTTCCTACTCCCTATCCTACTTACATTAGGCCCATATCACCGAGACATAGCCTAAACAATAGGTGGAATGGCCTATTTCAACATATTACACTTGAACCCTTAAGGGATCGATTCGGTTGAACATAGCTTGGAGTGATTCTGTGTGTTTGGGTGTGAAAGAGGACCATGCCTAGTGTAAAAATACCTATTCGAACACATTGGAATTGTTGACTTCTCAGTTGTATTTGGTTGTCCTTGATGACAAAATTTGTTGGCACACTCTTTGGTATTCATGTTTATGGTGATTTAGGATTTTAATGATATATTGGCTCTTGATGTTTATTGTTGGATCGTATGGTGATACCCCTGGTTCATGACATGCTCTTTCAGTTTCAGTTCTTTACTTGATGGTACTAACATTTGACATGGTGTTCTTTATGTTAGGACAAGCATAAGCTTCAGATATGTGTCTTTGCTTTCATGATAGCCACAGGGCTATTCAGCATGTTTACAAGTCATTGTGGCATACTCATACTAGCAGATTCATTTTTAGTGAGATATCATTTGATTCATGGAATCATAAATCATACTAGTTGCAAGGTATAGGACATCATAGTTGTGAGTATCAGCTTCATAAAGGTAATGCTTATGGAAATATGGTTTCAGTTGATGTTTATCATATTGATCTTGGTTTGGCATCTATATTGTCTTGGCATCTTTCTATCTTCATGGTATAAATGTTTATGACTTATTGATTGATAAATATGGTACATGAATTCTGGTTCATTGTTTATTTATATTGCTTTAACAAGCAATTACACTGATTCAGGCAGTTTAGTTATTGATTCACTTTGTTCTATGAATCTTGGCTTAGTGACATCATTGCACTCATGTTTCTAAAGCCATCTTGAACTCACGAGACATTGAATTCATATTGGTTCTAGCAATGTATTTGTTTGATGGTATTTTTTTTGGTACACATGGCATTCTATTCAGTTCTAATTGTCACTTGGTTTGGCAGTTGGCATAATTACTTGATTGGTATCTTGTTTTCCATTTGTTGGTGCTCAGTTCACTTTAATATGGTAGGCATTCTATTTAGTTCTAGTATCTTTGGCGGGACTAATCTTTTGGATACATGTGCAGTTCATCATTAGGTTTCAGTAATGTATGGTTCTTTGGAAAAAGTTTCAAGTGATACATCATTGATCATAGTATTATTTAAGGATCTTGCAAGGCTCAATTGATGATCATGCTATAGGTTTTTTGGTTCAGATTGAATAAATGGTGGCACATTTTAATTGTGAGAGGTTTCATGGTTCATTCTTTGAAAATTTAATTTTACATAAGCCATTTGTGATATATTTACTTCTCACATTATTTTGGCACTTATGAGAGTCTTGTCAAGTATTATTTATATGGAATATTTTTGTGACCGCCGGTTATCTTGAAATATCTATTGTCGGTCAAAATGCATTATGGCTTTGTATAGTAAATGGGTCACATGAATAGTGACTCATGTATCGACAATAATTATAAAGGTCGACAACAATAATAAAGTCGGTTCAAGGTATTGTATATGATAAGTCGTTGGTGGTTGACTTGATGATTTAGCACCAACAAAATATGGTTGGTTATGTTGTGGCAATAATGTTGTTGACATTCGTGGAAAATGATATCAGATTCAAAGACTTTATAATGACTGTTTAAATTTTGCATATTGGTGAGTTTGATTACCTGACTTCAAAGCATTATTGTTTTGGGTAAAGTCTTTAAAAGGTACGAAGTAAAAAACTAGGGAAAAACTTAACATGCATTATTGCAAACCCTAGCCGCCATGCATGTTTATAGTGATAGTTAATGAATCTTCAATGATGGTTTGTTTTGCTCGAGCCAACAGGATGATGGACAGTGTAGAAAGAAGAATGGTTGACTTGCAGTTGAAAGTAAAAGTAATGAAGGCAGATTTTGTGAGATTTGTTTTCAATTTTTGGCCACCATAGTAAGGTAATATCTGCACAATATTTGGGTTCTTCGAAGTAAATGTTGATAATTTTTTCCTTCATTGAAAGTGAAAAGGTAAAATTATTTTGGTTGCATTTGTTTATGATTTAGTTACTTCAAAATGAGAATAGACAGTTTTTGTTCAAATGCATTTTTCATTTTTGATAAACCCTAGTTAATTCAAGGGTTTCAAAATTTTGGAATAAAGGGTTTGCAAAATGTGAATAGGGTTTTAATATTCCAGTCTATAAAAGCATGGTATTTTTTCAGCCATTGAAGGGAGACAGACCTATTGGAATGAAATAATTGAGTTTTTGTAAAAAAAAAAAAAAATTGACAGAAATATTCTTGTATTCAAAAGAGATAGATGAGAGCTTAAATTGTTTGATTTCTTTGGTTCAAAAAATAGACATAGCATTCAGAATTTTAGTGTGGTTATCTTGGTATTGTCATATTCAGTACATATTATAATGGGCATTATTGTATATCTTTTATATGTACTATGTTGAGATTTTGTAATTGGAAAAATAATGTATTTATAACGTCCTGACAGTTTGCATGGTTATTGAGAAACTTTGTAAGGGAGTTGGTGCTCCTACTAAAGTTGGTGCTTCATAATTTTGGTGGAGTTGGTGCTCCTGAACTGTAAAGAGTTGGTGCTCTGAAAAATATTGTAATTAATTTTGAATTAAGCCTGTAAAAGTTTTTCCTACCCCAACAGGGTTTTCCACTCGTTAAAGTTATGTATTTCTCTTTTGTGTGGTTTGTGCTTATCTTACTTAAGTTTTCATTCTGTCATTTTTCAAAGTGGTTCATGCAATGCTCTGATACATTTTTCATTGTTTCAATTTGTCTAAAGGGTATGTACAAGATCATGATGAACCAAAAAGTGGTGATATGATGGATATGTGTAGGGTATGTGGCTGATGACATTTTTTTACCCAAAATTGATGAAACGAAAAGGGTTTTTAAAGGAGATTCCTAGCTTTCCACTAATATAAATCATTCTTTACTTTGAATTTAATAAATTATTATTATTCATTTTCTATTTGAATTATGACTAAAGTCTTGATTGATAGGCTGATTGAAAAATATTTATAGCTTTCAAACAGTGTCACATTTTTTGAATCTGAAACATGCATCACATTCTAGGTTTCACATACTATAGAATTAAAAGAAAAGAAAAAATGAATTTCATGAAGTTTTGACCAAGTTAAGGTGGTCAGACATATGAGTTTTTATATTTTTAAAAGTTATAATAAAAAAATCATAATTAACTATTTACTTGGAAAAAAATTACAAAAAATATGCATCACATTAGGACATGAGTCCTCTACTTTTATCTAAAATCTTATAAAAAAATATTATCATTTTATTGTGGTTAGGGTTGTCAGATAGACACCTACTTATTTTTCTTTGAAATTTAAGTACTACTGCATTGAAATTTCAAATTTTCACTAAATAGATTTCTTTTGAAATAAATCTAGTAGTTTAGAAACTACATTCAATTTACTACAGATTCTATTCTTACATATTTTTGAAATAATATAGATAAATTATTCAATTTTTTACATCAAGTTTCCTAACTCTAATTATTTTGAATTTTTTTCCACTCAAGGGCCTATTTTTTTCATGATGATCCTGCACATACCGTAAAAGAATTCACAAATGTGGATGTTCATATTTTAGATTATTGTCTTGTTGACACTCAATGTTACATGATTGGTTAGTTCAATCATTACCATATAATCAAAAAATTCAAACACATACTTAATGTGTTCAATGAATTTTTCTTGATAAATTCGCAATCATATAGATTCATTGTTTATATTCACTTTCAAATTTGTTTTGTTAAAATATCACATTGAAAAAAAGTGGTATCTGTCTCAAGGTCTTCTTTTATTTTGCATGTCAAGGTTTAAATTTTAAAATTTTACATTACTCTAATTCACCCCCCTCTTAGAGTAATTCATCTTCCAACAATTGGTATCAGAGCGTAGGGTCCTGCATTAGGTTTACCCACCTAGGATTGATTTTGGTATTTGGAAGTTTGTCAAACATATCTTGAATTCAAAGAAGATGCTTTTGTGACTTAAGTCTGTTTGATTTAACAACTTTTGGTGTTGTAGTGTTGTGTCTGATATGGAAAAAGGTAGAACTTGGAATAAGGGAAAAAGAATTTCACAACAAAACATTAACAATCAGGCTTCGTTTGAACCTAGTGTAAGAAGTGATGAAGAAGTGATCATTAATAACAACTCAGAAATGATACAATAATCTATGCATAGAACACCTCGGTTTGAATGTACCAACTTTATTCTGTGGAAGCGTCAAATGGAAACTTATTTATCCTCCTTAGGGTTTGATGTGTGGGCAGCAATAGAAAGAGGTTGCACTGTATCTATAAAATCTCCTTTCATACATGAGGAAAAGATAGTTCTTGAGTCTAATGCTAGGGCTCTAGATGCTATTTTAAATAGTTTTCCAAATGAAATTGTTGCTAAGGTTATGCAATGCAGAGATGCAAAGGAAGTTTTGGATAGATTGATTGAAATGCATCAGGATGGTGAGTTGCAAGAAGAGATATCTTTGAAAAATCAAGCAAGTTGTGATTCATCTGTAAGTGGTGAGTGTGAAAATTCTCATAGTTCTGAAGGAAATCAGGGTGAGTCTAAATCTATAGAGATTACATATGAACATTCAGATAGTCAAGAAATTAATGAAGAGGTAGGTCAATGTTTGAGTGAAGTGAATTCTAGACAAGAATTTGTTGAACTGGAGAATGAGGTAGATTTGGAAGGTGAACTCCTGTGTGCTTTAGATACAATTAAACAACTTAGAAGAGAGAACCTAATTTTAAAGAGGAAACTTCAACAAGAAAAGGATATCAAATATAAGGTATGTTCAGATCTTATAGAAGCAAAGATACAAGTTGAAGAAGCTAGAAAGATTGAGGAAGAAGATCGAAACCAGCTTAAGGTAAAAGAACAGAGTATAGAAAAACTTGAGTGTCAAGTGGTCTTACTGAGGAACATTGATAAAGCATCAAAGTAGTTAAGTGATGAGAAAATTAATGAGAATGGTTCATGTCTTTGGATAAAATTATTAGTGCACAGAAAGCTCCAAGTGACAAAAGTGGTCTAGGTTTAGAGGAAGGACAGTGCTCTAAGGTTAGAAAAACACCTAGAACAAAGGTAGACTTAAAATTTCATGCTGTTGACCTTGAAACTGCGAGAAATAAACAACACAAGGATATCAACAAAGGAGTAAGGAATAGAACAAACAATTTCACAGGGTCTCACTCTGCCTGGCAAGGTAAATTGATGAGGTATAATTTTTCTTTTTCATGCTATTGTTATTCTTGTTTTGATTATGGCCATAGAGCATCTGAATATTGGATTAAATCGAAGAAAATGATTGGAAAAAGAACTGTGGTATTGTCACATGCTTCAAGTGTAGTCAATCAGGTCATATTGCAAGAAATTGTGATCAATTGTTTCTAAAAGATGATGTAGGGGAGTCTAAATCTTCAATTGTTTGATATAGATGTAATGAAATGGGTCATAAAGCAAGGTTTTGCAAGGAGAAGTCATCTAGAAATGGATCATTAAGGGTCTAGATAAGAAAGCAAGAAAAGGAGAAGGAAGGACTTAGTCTTGTGCATGATGCACAAGGATCATCTCTTAGGTTCTAATGACTATTTGGTTTTAGGGGGAGTAATCCAAAATTTTATTTACTATCCCCAATAAGTCTTAGATTGTAGTGGAACAAGTTTTTGAAGACTTGGTATAGTTTGTCTGCTTCATGGACCAGGTGAAGAATAGTAGTATATATGTGGTCAAAAATATTTTATATAAAGAGGTAGGATTTTGTTTTAGTTGAGATATTGTTTTATCTTCTACAGATAGTTTATAGAAGTTTTACTAGATTGGTTTGCAAATGCTACTTTCTCTATGATTGTTGCTACAGTCGCTTGATGACTTTTTAGTACATGACAAAAAATATACATGATAGTATTTACAAGATTCTCATACAAATATTCATGTCATAAATGGATCTCAGAATATCAAGAATGTCAATGATAGTCATATATGAGAAAGAAGTAAAGAGCCTTGGTTCAAATATTTGTCTCTTGTTTGATTCTTTGTATCTTCCTTGAAGCATGTTAAACAAATTAGAAATAATGTATTTATGCTTCTTTTCTTTGGTCATGAGTCCTCAATCACATAAGATAATGATTCATTTAGCTATTGTCAGTGGTGTGCTGGCTGTTATGATAGTGTATAAATTTTGGTATTCAGTGGATGGTTTATGAACTTGATATATCAAGATTTTTCCATTCATGGTAAGTAATGATATTGGAATAGAAATTTTACAAGCATCTACTTATCACTACATACTTTGTTAAGTATTCTGCTCTGATAATAGCATTTTGTTGGTATATTATCCAATGGTTTCAATGTTTGTTGATATGAAACTTCATAAGCATGGAAGTGGAGATTTGTGTGTGAGGCACACAAGAATTGAAGAATAGTCACCTTGCATTGGAGCTAGTCTACACTGTATTAAGGTTCATGATAACAAGATATAATTATTCAGTTTAACATTGTAGACTAGCTCCAATGCAAGGTGACTATTCTTCAATAACAAGATATAATTATTCAGTTTAATAGTGTAACTTCATGTTACTAGTTGCTTCCTTGAAGTCATTAATGTTGTGTTTGATCATTCTAGTGCTTTCCTAAGTCTATCTTTCAAATATTTGTGATTTGGCAAGAAATATTTAATGGAAAGACTATGGAGTCAGTGAAGTATTATGTTGAATTATATAGTTACCTTGTGCAAAAGAAATTGGACAGTGTTGTTTTTGAAAGGTTACTTGAACATTACTATGGCTTTGACCAAATGTTACTTGCAAGGGAAATCTCTATGACAAAGGGAAAGATGAAACATTTATATTAGTTAACAGTACTTTTTTTCCAATATTGATACACAGGGACATTTAACCTTGGTTTATATTTTGGATATGGATTTTTGAAAGGTTGCTTGGATAGTGGTAGTACAGTGGTAGAGTTTGTTTGGTCTATCAATGATAGTGCATATCTTAATCTTACCCCTACTGATGTTGTTGGTATTAATGGGAAAGTTATGTGCATGAATCAGTGACATTTCAATGTTGTGTTTTAGGGGGAGTTTGGTTCTATGGTTTCTCTTATACAACTCTATTATATTTTTGTTGTTGTATTGTTCTATTTGCAGATGGTTATTGTGTTGAATGGTTGGTTGACTTCGCAGTTGATTTCATGGCACTTCACTATATTCTCCTTGTTCTTTGTCATTGAGGAAAAAAGGGGGAGAGTAATTTGTGTTTTTTCATCAAGGACAAAGGGGGAGTTTGTTGAATTCTCAGTTGCTTTTGGTTATCCTTGATGACAAAATCTGTTGGCATGATCTTTGGTATTCATGTCTATGGTGATTCGGTATTTTAATGATATATTCGCTCTTGATGTTTACTGTTGGATCATATTGTGATACTCCTAGTTCATGGCATGCTCTTTCAATTTTAGTTCTTTACTTAATGGTACTAACATTTGACATGGTGTTCTTTATTTCAAGACAAGCATAAGCTTCAAATATGTGTCTTTGCTTTCCTAACAAACACATGTATATTCAACATGTTTACAAGTTGTAGACACATAAAAATGACCTAGGCCTACAAGCTCTATTTTAACCACTTTCGTCCTAGCATAATTATGACATTTAATTATGTCCTTGGTCCACATTGGACTATTGATTAAATAATTCATAATTATTTAATTAATTCATGTTTTTTTATTCTTCATGATTATAAAATAAATAAATTTTATTTATTTATTAAATACGTCATTAATTGTCCAAGCCTTCCCTTAATTAAATAAATTTCTTAATTTATTTAATCACCCCTCTTCAGTCATTTCTTCCTGATTATTAAATAAATAAGTTTTATTTATTTATTTAATGTCACTAATTGTCATAATTAAATCAATTGATTAATTTATTTAATTATTGATCATATCTTCTAAATTAAATGATTATCTTTAATTATATAATTATCAAAATTAATATTCCTCTCATTTTAAATTAAATTATTTAAACTGTCATCACATTCTTAACTGACAGTCCATTTTGGTAAATAATCTGAAAATCAATTATTTATTATCTCACAAATCCATATTTTGAATTAATTTAATTCAAAATGGTAATGTTCTTCCAAAAATCAAGCAATCGAGCAAATTCTTGATTTTCCAAATTTGATCTTCAATTCAACTCTTATCTTCCTGATTTTTTGAATCTCACAAATCAGGCAGTCTTTATCTTCTTGATTTTTGAAAATCTTTATTTTTCTAATTAATTATCTCATCTATTCTCCACCATTGATTTGATCTTTTTAGATGAAATCTCGACCATTCACTTAAGGATTTTTCCCTAACCCTGATTAGGGATTGTCAAATTTAATCTCGTCCTCTGATTTTAGGTCTCTACCGAGAGTCGATCTTGTCAATCCATTCAAAATGGCATTTTCTATAATATGTTATTTTTCTCTCATTTTTAGATTACACACTAACACACTTAGGCATTTTGCAGGCATCGTAGCATTTATTGTGATATTCCATTAAGTATGGGCATATTTAGGCATAGGCATTTTTAATCATTTAGGCATAGACATAGACTTTGATCAAATCCTTCAAAGTTTGGTGTAGGACTTAGACTTTTATTTCCAGATTGCTCGCATCTTGAATCTAAGGGCAATACGTCAACCAACAAGTTAGAAGGTGTTACAAAGGTGAATCATGGAGGTCTCGGTAATTAGCTGGTATAGTCATTTTGTTTATGTTTACTTCCATTGTATTTTGTAATTTCTTTTGGTTTCTTAATTTGTATTGATTTTCTAACCTTAATCTAACCTGAAATTAACCCTTAGTTACATTGGTGAACCTGACTTTGTTTCTTTTTATTATTTTTGTATGTTTTTATGTGTTCTCTGTCATTTTTGCAAGTACAAGTACAAAGCAACACAGTTGTTTTTTTTAATCATGACGCATCTGATGCATCGCGACGCATTCCCAGACTCAAAAATCGCAATCGCTCTGTCGTGCCACAATCGAAGTCTGGAAATCCACATTTGTATTCCCGAACCACATTTGACACAGAGTGACACATTCACTTTGTCATGACGCATTTGACTAGTAATGTTTTTTGTTTATTTGCATTTGGGTTTTTGTTGTTTTCTTTGTTCTTTTTATTCTGGTTCTTCTACATTCTGCCTTGTTAGGTTTTTGTGGTACTAATTTTCATTTGCAGCATTTTGCGGTTAATTTTCGTGGGTCAAAGACAAAAATTCAAACTCCTAACTTGTGGTCTTGCAGGTTTGAACGTCGAAGACTAAACACTAAAACATTGTGCCTGTAGTTTTCTTAGATTAGTACACACTTACTTTCAGTGCAATTAAAAAGAACATGTCTTCTAATTTGCATGATTGTGTTTGCAAAATGGTAGGTGAGTATGCTCTCACTTTGTGAAAACTCGGTGATCAGAAAACCAGACCCGTTTTTATATGTTATTACCCTTATGACTTAGTAATCGAAGTATCCTCTCCCCTTGCACTTTCGGGTGATCTTGGGTGTAAGAGAAATGGTTTCTAACTCTAGAACTTGGGCTTGTTCTGGTGGGAAAAAGTACTCACCCTAGGTTAACTCAGACTGGTAGCACCCTGACACCGAGGGACTTCCAGCCGGTATATAAAAGTGGATTCTTGGGGAAAGCCCAAGAATCATGAGTGTGGTTTTGACGAGATGGATCTGAAAGGGGACTCTCGCCACATGGATCATACCCTATGAAAAAAATGCCCATATTAAAAACCTTTTGTTTTAGAGTTCAACTGTTCTTTGGCCATTGCTTGATATAGTGTAGGGTACAGTATCATGCCCAAAGACACTCACTGCTCATCCCCTTGAGTAGAGATAGTAGTTCTTGGGAAGTCACTACCAAAAAATTCAAATTTGGTGTGCTTGAAAAACGTTAATGAGCCGTGGAGGGGAGCCAATGCCACCAAAATTCTAAGCTATCTGCTCTCAAGAAGGAAAGGTGTTTATCACCAATTTGGGGTATAAAGGTGGGCTATATCAAGTATACAAACCCTTGGCCTATTGGCCTTTTAGGATTGTACTTGTCTTATGTGCACTTTCTTACATTCAAAACATTGTGCTTGTCAAGTGCTTTCTAGATTCACCACATTTACATTTCTGAACAAAAAATTAAACATTAGACAGATCAAATTTTCTCTCAATACATCAAGAAAACAAACTATGTCGCAATTGTTGAAACGCATTCGCTTTTCTGCAATGCATTTGAAAACTAATGAGACGCAATCAAACTGATAAACCGCATTTGACATTTTAAACACCACATATGTTTGTGTTGTGACGCATCTGAACCTTACAGAGTCGCATCTGCAAAACTAAGTCGCATTTGTTAGTCCCCGAGCCACATTTTCTCCAACTAAAATGCATTTGCAAAACTGTGACGCATTTGAGGCCTCAAACAATGCATTTTCCTGTCACAAGTAAAAACTTCATACAAAGTCAAATCTGAGTCCAAACCTTGTCAATCTTTTGTCAAACATTGTTTCCAAGGGGATTCTATTAGAAACCAACTTTGAAATTTCTCAAAACTTTCGACCATTAGTTTTCATTCTTGACTATAGGTTTCATGCTTCATTTTTTTTTAGTTACATACATTAGGTATTAGCTTGTCCCTAGGCTTTAATTCTTGCATACTTTGGATTAGGAAAATCTCAACACAACTTGCAACGTCATTGCTTTTGAAACTAGGTTATCTTGGACTTAATCATCAATCCCTTTTTCAGTCATCGTCCCTTTTGTGAGATTTTCCAACTCAACAGTCTAGTTAGGAAAACTCACTAGTCATTTTGACTTGTCATCTTGTCCTTTTCAACAAAGTCCTTTAGTAACCGAAATTGAAAACAAAGATTGAGCTTAGAAGTGCTTAGGTACCCTTGTCTTAAATTGCATTATAAGTTTAGACATTGCATATTTTATTCCCAAAAATCCAAAAATATTATTCATCCTAGTTGTCATTTTAAACTTAGACCTTGCATAGTGTCATCCTTGCATTTAGTTGTCATTTTCATTTGAGCAATCTCATTTTATGGTGGAAACTAGACTCTAAAAACAGCAACAAAAAATGACAAAATTTTGACAAAACCCCACTTCCACTATCAACAATCCCACGTATGACCCAAATTGGACCTTTGACGATCCATTTGGAAATACAAACAATCAACCTCTCACGACAATACCATCCTCATCAAATAGTCCATTTGAACCATTCTTACGTACGGATGAATACGGTCAAATACTTGAGGAAAACCTAGAGGTAGTGGCACAAGATCCATAAGCCTCTCAATTCGTCGAACAAATGGTCCTATATGAAAGAGACAAATACTTAGCCATACTCTTAAGTCAAGGAGCTAAGTTACAACACAAATTCGAAATCAACACATCGAGATCAACATCTCCTAACCCTAATGACAACAACGTGCATAACATGTCACATAGTGGTCAGCCTCCAAACACTATGAGCAATACTTTCTTTGACACTACAACAATAGTGTATGATACCTCCAACATCCCACACACCTCCAATATAATAAATGCTACATCCATTGGAGGATCACAATCTACCATTGTGCCCACAATATCTACAGCATTGTCACAATCGGCTAGAACCACCTTTGGCTCTGCGGCAATGTGGGCAAGTTACTCCAATCCTCTTCTTACCAATATGGTAAATGCGACGGGGGCATCATCAAGTCATACCAATCCCCCTTAGATAGCTACATCGAATACCATGAGTACACCTTCGACATACCCTCTCATTGGTATCTCACAAAATCCTTTGGGTGGGGGTAAATGACATATATTTATTCAAGGACAACAACAAAATATGAACACATCAACACTGTCAAATCCCATAAAATCTCAAGGAAAAAATTCAACCATCCCCCTTGTCCAAACCCAACAATTTGGACAAAGTATTCAAAACACACAACCCATGGCATCATTAACACATCACAATGTTCATGGTCACCATATCCCCAAAATATCAACACAAATTGTTGGGGGACACATCCCAACATACTCATCGCACATTCATACTCACCAACATACCCCCAATCCCAACTTTCAATACCAACAACATGCCAATCTGAACACATCATACATGTCACAACAATCCATACCGCCACAATACACCAATATTCATGCACAACAAACGGGGACCTATGGCGTACCAATTAATCCAATGTATGGGACCACAAATAACCCTGTTATAGATGCCTTACAAGTCAAACTAATGGGTCTAGAGAAAACTATCCAAAACATACAAATATCAGGCAAGAAATCAAAAGTGTCATATGATCTAAACGTATACCCATTCGACATGAGCTTATACATGCCACCATTTCCTCCGGGATATGTGTCACCCAATTTTACAAAATACAGAGGCAAGACAAACCCATTGAAAATGTTCGCGAATTTGCAACCAATTGTATGGACGTCGCCTATGAACAAACATACTTGATGAGACTTTTCTCTAAAAGTCTTGCAGGTCCTTCCCTTGAATGGTTTTCCACTCAAAAGGATATCCAAACATGGGATGAGCTTAAACAAAAATTCATAAAAAATTACACATACAACATTGACATGGATACCTCTATCACTAGCTTGTGCAATCTCACGCAAGAGGATGCTGGTGAGATGGTCATCCCATTCTTTCAAAAATGGAGAAGTCTAGCTAGTCAGTGTCACATTGACATACTTGAAAGGGAAAAGGTGGACATGTTTGTTCAAACACTTCTGGGTCCCCTAAAATATGCATTGCAAGTGCATTGTTGCACAACCTTCACGGACCTAGTCAAAAAAGGGGTCCAGATTGAGAAAGCCCTTATCGCAAAGGAAGAGCTAAGGTGCGGTCCCAAAAACACAAATGCAAATCCTCCCGCTGACAAGAATAAATACTAGGTAAAAAATAAACACATTACAAATGACGGTGTTGTTGACGCCAAGACTGCAAACATTGTGGGTCATATACTGGCCCTAAAAGGGGTTCAACATAAAGAAAACCAACAACGAAATTGACACCCCCTACCAATGTCCCTTCAAACAACCAAAGCAACCAAAATAATCAGGGATAATACCGTCAGATGAGACAATTTCCTAGGGGTCGCACATACACTTCTTTTGGTGAACCCATTGAAGAAGTCCTCAAGAAATTCCTCAAGAATGGGGTCATCACACTTCAAGAACCAAAATGATACAACCCAAGACAATTTAAACTAGCATGGTGGGATGATAATGCATTTTGTGATTATCATCGGGCAAAAGGACATAAAACCTCTAACTGTCAACAACAGGAAAATGAAGTACAAGATCTTATCGAGAGTTGTATCATTGAGGTAGGTGGATCATAATTTACCTCTAATTTAGACCATACTATTCATAAGAACCCACTACAGGACCATGGTTCTAATAAGGCTTCCATGTCAGGTCCATAGATAAACAATAATCATGCCAATTTCATCATAGCCAAGTATGACTATTCTGGTGGACCAATTATAAATCATGTCTGAAATGATGATGAATACATCAATACCATTATGGTCAAGAGAATACCTCAGTGCAATGCTACTACTTGAAGTGGTAAGTTCACCATAGCTGGTCCACCTCCTGCTAGACAACCCAAAATCACCATACCTAGCCCACCTGCTAAACAGTCAAAACCCACCCTGACCACAAAGTGGTGGTAACCAAAGAGTCAGTTCAACCTTATCAATCAGCTTGGAAAAACTCCCGCACAAATTTCTATACTTGAGCTGCTTCGTATCTCTCCCGTGCATAAGGATATACTGGATAAAACCCTACAAGAGTCGTCAGTCCCCAAGGATATTGATGTCAATCAGTTTGAGACCATGGTGGGATACCTCACTACGCCTCACCACGTCACCTTTTCCGATCAAGACTACTTGTCACCTAAGACCAACCACAACGATGCACTACACATTGAAACCTTCATCCATAAGCAGAAGGTCAGAAGATTTTTAGTAGATGGCAGAGAAGGATTGAATATATGCTCCTTGAAAGTAGTTAAGGCTCTAGGATTTTCTGATGCATGCATTGACCCTACAAAGAGTATAGTGATCAAAGCATATGATGATGAAGAACGCTCTTCACGAGGTGTTATATCTCTTCCTATCAGAGTGGAACCAGTCATTATGGATACAACCTGCCAAGTCCTAGGTCTAGAACTACCCTACAACATCTTGCTCGGTTTCCCATGGATTCATGCCTTAAAATTCGTTCCATCCACATATCACTAATGCTCAAAATTCCCATTTGATGGCACAGAAATCACCATATATGGTGACCCCGACCCCTTTCAATACTATACCAACCTTAGGGGTGTTTCTAAAAACTGGGTACCTATCAATCGAGAGGCTTCAGGCCACTCATCTTCCAAATGCATTGATCCATCCACACTCACGTCATCTTCCACATCCACTCCATCCACGTCTTCCGCCACACCACCATCTTTCGCAAACCCTAAGGCTGAACCCACTGTAAAGATCTAGGACCTCGGCTATGGAGAATTCAAACTACACACAACATATAGCATCACAATGATACCCAAGTCTCTGAAGGTCTATGGTCGGCCATGTTTTAGAATGGAACCCAAAGAAATTTTCAAAGTTCCACCAAAAATAGTTTTCATCAAATGGGGAGACATGAGTAATGATATCACAGGATGGATCTATAAGGATACTATCGCACTACCCCCATTACCAGTTAAGAAATATGGCAAGGGATATGGCATAATGAAGGCTAAGGGCTACAATGGTTCTAGTGGCCTAGGCAGAAATAAAATTGGATGAAGAGAGCTCATAGAATCTTTCCAAATACCAAAGTATCTTGGATTAGGGTTTGGATCTTCCAAAAATGATGATCGACATACCATTGGACTTTCGATTAAGCAAGTGCATGCTTTGGAAAGTGTCGAGACCACTAAGGAAACCCTCACCGAAACTGACTCCCAAGAGTGGGAATTTGGCTCAAATTAAAATTGACCAGGCACCAAATAGTCAAAGTCCTATTACCACTCCCCATGACATACAAGACCCACCATCTAAATCCCTTCAGTCCAATCCATCTGAAGTACCAAACGACACTGACAACCAGAACTCTAAGTCCTTCACCCCTTATTTTGACAATGAATATGAGACTAGTGAAGGGGATTATTGGATAGAGTCCGATGTGGAGTTGGATGATGATAATCTCATCTACAATATCATTGAATCTATCTGCATACTTTTAGCATCCTCCCCTCAATTCACCAACACCGACGATGGAATTTCCTTAGTTTATCTGCAGCTAGTCGATTGGGACCAACAAGGCTCGCCAGTTCTAGAAACATTTCAAAATGATTAGGCAATTGCAGAGTTTATGGGATTACGTGAGGGCATACCCAGTGGTGATCACAAGTCAAGATTCGCCATTGACTTAGATTGCATGGCATACTTCAACGAGACTGCTCTGTCCTCCAGTTGCAAAATTAAAAATAAAAATAAAATAAAAAATGAAATGTCTTTAGGTGAAAACTAAAAGGCACCTTCTGATGACAAAAAAGTAAAAACAAAGGACGTATCTATGGGTGAAAACCTCTCTGAGGTGCCCAAAGATGGAGGACTATATTTTCTTCCCGTACAACAAGAGAAATTAGTTATGCTTATAGAAGACACCATAGAAGACAACATATCAACTGCGGAAGATGCCAAGATGGTCCTCTTTGTTGCATCATTGACTGAAGAAGAGAGACTAGAATTTCATAAATTATTTGCAGAACGTAAAACCAACTTCTCATGGTCCTATGCTGACATGCTGAGATTAGACCTAGAACTGATTCTGCACCATCTGCCACTATTGCCTAATGCCAAACCAGTCAAACAAAAGTTACGCAAAATGCATCCTCAAGTCGCTCTATTGGTCAAGGCTGAGTTAAAGAAACTTCTAGACACTAAATTCATACGGTCTATTGACTATGTTGAATGGATATCTAACCTAGTGCTAGTAACAAAGCCAAATGGGTTGATCTGTGTCAGTATAGATTTTAGAGACCTAAATAAAGCATGCCCAAAAGATTACTTTCCTTTACCAACTATCGATATCATAGTTGACCTCACAGCAGGATATGAGATGTTGTCCCTCATGGATGGTTTCTCTGGCTATAATCAGATTCACATTGCCCTCGAAGATCAACACAAAATGGCATTTACTTTCCCATGGGGTACATATTGTTGGAATGTCATGCCATTCGGTCTCAAAAATGTAGGTGCCACATATCAAAGGGCTATGACCACAATCTTCTATGACATGATGCATAAAATAATTGAAGATTATGTAGATGGCCTATTGGCTAAATTAGTAACAAGGAAAGATCATCTCAGGGTTTTAGACACAATTTTCAAGAGACTAGAAGAATACAAAGTCCGACTGAACCCTAAGAAATGTGTCTTCGGTGTAACATTGGGTAAACTCTTGGGATACATAGTTTCTCAAAGAGGCATTGAGGTCGATCCATCAAAATTCAAAGCCATCATAGACATGCCTCCGCCCAGAGGAATCAATGAACTCAAAACTCTACAAGGTAGGGTACAATCTATTTGGTGCTTCATAGCCCAAATGGCTAACAAGTCTCACCCATTCTAATATCTGTTGTGCAAGGGTATCCCCTTTGTGTGGACAGATAAATTTCAAGAAGCCTTTTAGAAAATCAAAGATTACCTACTATCAATTACATTCCTCATGCCTCCCATTCACGGAAATCCATTGATCCTATACATCTCGGCAACTAATTCAACACTGGGGGCATTACTAGCACAGAACGACCAAGAAGAAAAAGAAAGAGCTATATATTACATCAGTCGGACATTGGTTGGGTATGAATTGAACTACACACCAATTGAATGAGCTTATCTAGTTGTGGTATTTGCAACAAAAAAGCTAAGACATTATATGTTAAGCTATCAGACGCAACTAGTAGCAAAGATCGACCCCCTCAAATATTTGTTAAGTCGGGAAACATTAACAGGACGTCTGGAAAAATGGGTTATGATTCTGAGCGAATATGAAATTCAATATGTAGAAAGAAAGGAAATAAAAGGACAAGTCATACCGGACCAGCTAGCGAACGCACCTTTACAAAGTGATCACCCGTTAGTGACAGATTTTCTAGATGATTCGATATTCCATACAGAACCTAAGGCACCTTGGCGACTCTACTTTGATGGATCACACACAAATCATGGCTCGGGGGTAGGAATCATGTTCATCACCCCTCAAGGAGACTCCATTCCTAAGTCTTTCCGCATTGCCTTCCCATGCTCAAACAATGTGGCAGAATACGAGGCACTAGTTACAGGACTTAGAATGGCAATAAAATGGAAAATTAGAGCACTACATGTCTATGGGGATCCTCAGCTCAATATCAACCAAGTTAATGATGACTATGACAAAAAAGATGAGAAGTTGATGCCCTACAAATGGATGGTTGACAATTTCCAAATGTACTTTCATATGGTAACTTTTGAACAAGTTTTGAGAGCACAGAACAAGGCAGCAGATGCAATGGCTATAATAGGCTCCCTACTCGACATTCCAAGCAATCTGCCTCAGCTAGAATTTCTAATAGAGCAATTGTTGGTCCCTGCCTATGACATTTCGGAGTCAGAAATGGTCTGTGAACTTTTTGGCCCCGACTCTCCTTGCTACCAAGATATTTATGACTACCTTAAGTCTCAAACCCTTCCACCTAACATGTCCAATAACCAAAGGAAGTCCTTTATCCAAAAAGCCACAAGGTATTCCATCGTCAGTGACACCCTTTACCATCGTAGTTTTGACAACACCCTCCTTAGATGTCTCGACACCAATGAAACACGTACAACCTTACACGAAGTACATGATATATGCGGGTCTCATTCGAGTGGTCCTACTCTAGCCAAGAAAGTAACAAAACTTGAGTACTATTGGTCGACTATTGAAAAGGATGCAATAGAATATGTCAGGACTTGTTGCAAATTCCAGAATCACAGTGACTTGATCCATGCTCCAGCACAGGAACTTTGCTCGATCACCTCTCCTTGGCCCTTCGCTCAATGGGGACTTGACCTCGTGGGTAAGATCCATCTGACCTTGTCCAATAGCCACAAATTCATCATTACCGCCACTGAGTATTTTATGAAGTGGATCGAAGCCATCCCTCTGACATACATAATCGGCAAGAAAATATCCAAGTTCATTCTTAACTACATCATTTGTCAGTATGGCCTTCCACAATCCATCATCACTAACAACAGATTTCCATTCAAAAACCAAGATGTTCATGAGTTATGTGAGCGATTTCAAATCCAACACCATTTTTCATCTTCGTATTACCCACAAGGAAACGGTCAAGCTGAGGCATCAAATAAAACCATTGTTAAAATCCTCAAAAATACTATCAATGACATTGTTCGTGACTGGCATATACAACTCAACCCTGCCCTGTGGGCTTACTGCACTAGCATTCATACGCCTACAGGAGCCACTCCATTTGCCCTGGTCTTTGGAGCTGAGGCCATCTTGCCCATTGAGGTTGAAATTCCTTCGTTATGAGTCTCCTTGAAAGGTTTAACTGATGATGAGGAGTATAGACAATCGCGCCTGCACGAGCTGGAGATGCTAGAGGAAAGAAGGAAAAATTCCCTAAACCATCTACAAGCATATCAGAACCCTCTTTGTCGTAGTTTCAACAAGAAGGTTATGGTTAGGAAATTTGACATTGGCAACCTAGTTCTCATGTAGAACCCTAAGAACTAGGTTGACAGAGAAAATCCGGGAAAGTTTGAACCAAACTGGTTGGGTCCTTACATCATCATATCTTCTTTTGGTTCTAGAGCCTATCAACAGGCGACTCTAGATGGAGAACAACTGACAAAGCCTATCAATAGTTTGCATCTCTAAAAGTTCTACGCATAGCATCAAGAGATCAAGCTAAAAACCTAGCAAATAGGCATCTTGGAAGCAACAAAAAAATAAGAAAAATGACAAAAATAGTAGAGAAAAATGATTCGTCCAGTAGTGAAAACCTGAGAAACAGGCACTTTGGATAATTACCATGGTGAAAACCTGGCAAACAGGCGCCATGCGTAATTAATCATTGCTCTGCCATCTACTCTCACTTTGTCTAATGTGGCCTAGGATGAAATACATTTTATGTCACCACCACATTATACCCTTCCTTTCATGTCCCTTAAAATTGGCTAAGTCTTGGGCCTAACTGGGGGAAAAAAAATTATCATACAACTACAGTGGATGTCACACATGGTTTTGGCAATTGGCAAAAAGTCCTAAAAAAGACAAAAACATGGCAAAAAGCCCTGAAAAAAGACAAAAACATGGCAAAAAGTTCTGAAAAAAGACAATAACATGGAAAAAGGGCCTAAAAAAATACCAAAAACATCACAAAAAGTCATGAAAAAGAGACCAAAAACATCACAAAAAGTCCTGAAAAAAGACCAAAAACATCTCAAAAGTCCTAAAAAAAAAAAAGACCAAAAACATCACAAAATGCCCTGAAGAAACACCTAAAAAATTGAAATAATGTCCTAAAGAAAACCATAACAAAATGTCAAACTGCTCGAAGAACACACACAGGGTCATCTCTTGTCAAGTTTGTCATGTCAATCAATCAGTCTTTGTCATTTGTCTGGACTATGTTGTCTCTGCGCATTTGCTACGTAGGCAAGACTCATAATTGAGTCCCCAAGACATTAGGTCAGTCCTTTTAGGTTTGTCAAAATAAAATCATGACGCAATCTTTGGTCATCAAAACAAAGTCATTGGTCATGTTGAACTATGAGGTCTTTGAGTGCATGACGTAGGCAAGCCATCTGTCGATGAGCCCCTGAGGCTACACTAGGTCAATCCATTAGGGTCAATGGCATTACACTGGCATCAATGGCATTACACTGGCACATACATCAAAATGTCTTCAAGTCCAAGTGAATCATTCCCAAATGGATAAACTCCTAAAACAAATTATGGCAATCATTTATTTCAATATGGCAATCTCATCACCATGTCAATCATATCATCATGACTATATCAACATATGGTCAACACAAGTCAAACTTAGTCAAAATGAGTCAACTCTTGGTTAGCCTTCAGATGTGTCCTTCTGAAAGATAACCTTTGTCATTCGTGCCTTAGGATTTTTCCTTCCTAGGCATTGTCACTGTCATTCGACATTTTGAGGGGTCCTCTTGACATCTAAGGATCACTACTCTTGACATCTAAGGATCACTACTCTTGACATCAGTATTCTTCAGATGTGTCCTTATGAAGAACCAACTCTGTCATTTATGCCTTAGGATGTGTCATTCCTAGGAACCGTCATCATTTCGAGGGACCCCTTTTGGCATTAAGGGATCAATCCTCTCGGCGTCAACATTATTCAGGATGTGTCCTTCCTAAATTTGGAAATCTTCGACATTTCGTCATCTTGGCATCGTCAAAACTTTGGCATCATGGCATCTCATCGTCATCAAACCTGACATCTTGACATCAGAACAATGGATATCCAAATGCACTTGGAAAACACTTGGCACTTGTCTTTTGGCTTTTTACCATGTTATTAGTTTTTCAGTGAGATCCCAATAACAGGATTTAGAGAAGCAGTGATGTATCATGACAATTGACACGCATGATTACTAGTTTCTCAGCGAGGTCCTAATTCTAGGATTTAGAAAAACAACGACATATCATGATAAGGGCTCTATTTTATATTTTGGCAATCATGTTGCTAGTTTCTCAAGGATGTCCTAGAAACAAGATTTAGAGAAGCAACAACGTTTCATGAATTGTCCTTGTCCTTTTCTGCTTGTGGCTGATTATGACAAAAAGACTGGGGCAATCACACTCTAGGTTGAGTCATGATCATCCTTGTCTGTGACTGCTTGTCTTATGTGATGGTACGACCTTGCACACCTTGATCTATGCCATATCATGGTGTGTTTTGGCCATTACAACAGTTTTCCCAATGATGATTAAGAGCAATAAATATTAAATCCCTATGGTAAAGTTTTAAAGGATTTGGTCTAGGAACTAACATGCATCTCCTTTGGTATGGTCATCTTCTCTCGTCAGTCTAGTCATCTTCTCTCGTCCATCTCACAATGATATCCTGTGACATACAAAAACATGATTGCATACATGATCATATAAACATTGCATTAGGTCCATAGATACATTATCCATAGCATTAAATCACATACATAATCATAAACATTGCATTAACATAATCATCAACATTGCATCCATTTAATAAATACATTATGCATATCATTATCATCATCATCACATATAAATAAGTATTGCATCATCATGGCATCATAATCATAAGTAAGCATCACAGGACATACATGATACATCATAAATCAACAATATACATAAAGCATCACATCACATATATCATAATGCATGAATCAAAGAGCATCACATAACACACGTGTAGGATGCATCAAAACTACATCATCATATAATATCATTTCAAAAATGTACAATGTCACAGGATAAAGTCAAGAGATATCCCAAAAATGGAGCTCATAGGCTCAATAATATATGCATAATGTGTCATAACATGGAAACAAATACGACAAACATGCCCCTAGGGTAGACTCTCATCATCCCCTCATGGTGAAGAGTGTGGTGGCTAGAGCTCTGTGACTGGCACTGAAATGATGGGTGGACCTATGGCAGCCTCTGTCTGTGCAACCAATGGAATTGCCAATGATTGCATCATCTCCATGGTAATAGACACCTGTGATGTCACTGCAGCCTAGCTCTGAGAAGTAGAAGGATCTGCCACTAGTGGTTGCCTCTATCCTAACCTCTGCACTGAACTAGGGGACCCATGACTATGGCTCAAATGATGACTTGAGGCATGCCTATGAGAGTGGTGGGACCTATGCCCTGATGTGTGCCCAGACGAGGTAGACCCTCCTACACTCATGTGACTCTTGTTGTTGCTCCCACTCTGTGATCGGTGGCCACTACCTGTCCTCGTCTGTGACAGCGACAATGTAGGATCTCCTCACTCAAAAGGAACTTCCTGCTCACATAATGTCTTGTACTATCCCAACCTCATGCTCACCCTGGCTGGCTCATGACCCATATCCCCAAAAGTCCCTATACATAATATTGCAAACTTTGTTCACCACTAAGTTGAGTCCTACTAACAGATCACTACCTGATCCCACTCTACCCAAGCCACCTCTAGCTCTAACTGTAGTGCTTTGACCTGTGCCATGCTCTCATCCAATCTCCTCTATAGATTGGCCACCCTCTGATCTGTCATGGCATCCTGGGGAAATCTCAAGGAGGATGGTATCTCCTCCTCTCCCTCCCACCTTTCTGAAATGACGGACGATCGCCGGATTGATTTTATCTGTTCATGATTTGATCTTTTGTTGATCTTCGGATTATGGAATTTTGAATCTCGAGATTGATAGTATTTTATTTATTCTTTGCGAGAGCTGGATGACGATTTTATTGACGGAGCGCCAGCTTTTTCGATGTCTTCGATCTCGATGATTCGGGATTTCCCTGATGATCTCGATTTATTTCGTCGATCCGGTTTTGATTTCGCCGATTCCCAAATTTCTCCATCCTACTCTCCATCTCTCCCTCGCCCATCTCCTCCTGGCCTCTCGCCTCATCTCAGACATGTGGTATGACTGACCTCTTGTCCACAAGCACTGGCCCATCAGGATCTTCCAGTGGCATTGGTCTATGTGCCTGCCACCATAGGTTGTAATCTACAGTGGTCCTAGGATTTGCAATCCCACCTCTCCATCCCCACTGTTGGGCTCCTAGCCCATCGATCTGCTGCTCTGCAAAGGCTACTAGAATGGCTAGCCCCAAAGCATACTCTCTGGAAGATCAAGCATACTTAGTTGTCCCTGCAGGTACACCCTGCTGTTCCCTGATCTACCTATGGACACACTGCAGAAAATACATCTTGATGATTAGCTGACTCTGCACTATCCTGCCAATCAAGTATCGATAATGTCTGCATAGGCTGAGATGTTCCACCTCGTCATCCCACTGCAGGCAGTCTCTGTATGACCTCCAGATAAATGACACCATAGTATCAATCCTGTGACGCCACCAAGTCGTCTCTCCCATCTGCATCTGTTGTAAGGCACCGGTATAGTAATAGGCATAGGGCATCCCCTCGGCCAACTATGGTCTCTGAATGGTGGTCAAAATATAGCTATGTGCTCCCAAGCCCAAATCATCATCAGGGTGGTGCCATAGGATATACTCTCTGCTCTCCAGTAGACAACCTCATGTAGCTAGTGGTAGAATGTGCCCAATAAACACGGGCCCCAGGCATAAACTATCCTATCCCATCTCATCCCAACCAAGATGTCTCCCCAGCCAATAGGGAATCCATGTCTGTAATGGTCAGGAATCAGTATCCCGCCAATAAGTGTCACCAAGAAATCATCAAAATGAGCATAGTGCTTTGCCATAAACTCTCAATGGATCTTGTATCCCTGGATGTCGAGTCCTGTACTCTCATCTTGATAGTACGCCCTGAAAGTCTGTTCAGCATGGCGAGGGTCATAGATGATCCACTCTCCTCGGATCATCACCCATAGAATGAGGTACACATCCTCCAGTGTGATGGTCGCCTCACCCGTCGATAGGTGGAAGGAACAGGTCCTAAAATGCCAATGCTCACATAGCACAATTAGTAGTCCCCTATTTGCTCAAATAGCAAGCATATAGGCAACATAGTACAAACCTAGTGGCATCAAACATCGTCACTCTCACGGAGTCAGTTGGTCAGCAAACCGGAAGGTCGTTGGTCTGCTCTCTCGTGTGTAAATAGGGGCAAGTTGTCTCTGCATAATGTCAAACAATGTGTCAGTACCTTCTAGACAAATGGTGGTATCATCAAAAAGCATTTCAAATTTTAAAAGCATCAAAATCAGCAAGGGTCAAAGAGAAAGTCAAATGAGTTGCATTAACTGCAATTGTGTCATGAAACAACATTTGCATCATTTCGTACATCAAATTCTTCTCGACATTCCGATTGTGTTGTTATGACAATCAAATGCATCGCATCAGGTCACTTGTGGCATGATATCTGACACATGCGGCGCTGCATTCAAATGTGTCACTCAAACATGCGATTGCATCGCAAAACAAAAAAAATGGCATTCTAACTGTCGAATGCGACTCAAAAAGGAGAATGCGTCGTAGTTTTGGAAAATGCGTTGCAAACCACCATCCCACCTTTAAAATCAATTGCACTTGTGTCGCAACACATCAAATGCGTCGAACGTAAAGTCGAAGGTGGCTTACGCGCACGCATATGCATCACGACACATTCGTTGTTCGCCCTAGAAACCTAATTTTGACATGAAAAATAAAAAAATTAGAAAGGACGTTGGGGGTACATACCACTGGCTCTGAGCCCTCTGGCTGCCTATAGGTCAGTACGATCTTGCCATGGTGCTCTGTCACTGGAATCACCATCCTCACTATTGTCCTTTTTGCTTTGAGCTCTCAAAATTTCCAATGTGAATAGTGAGAATGAATTGACTTTTACCCCTTTCTCAACCTATTTATAAAATCAAAATGACATTTGTTAACTAGGTTATTACTGGAGGCTCAATTAACCAAATTTGACCACCCCGTTGGTTGTCTTAAGCATATCATAATCTGAAACCATCTGCGCCATCATTTTTTTGGTCATCAAATTGATTTATCGGGACTCTTTCCAAATTTTTTTGCCGCTGATCCAAAATTCAAAAAAATTCCAAGGGGGCATTGATACTCTATACCTTCACTGGGGCATATTTTTGACTTAATTTATTTCTCACAATGCGATATGCTACATTATGACAAAGAGGGGTAAAATGTAGACACATAAAAATGACCTAGGCCTACAAGCTCTATTTTAACCACTTTCATCCTAGCATAATTATGACATTTAATTATGTCATTGGTCCACATTCAACTATTGATTAAATAATTCATATTTATTTAATTAATTCATGTCCTTTTATTCTTCATGATTATTAAATAAATAAATTTTATTTATTTATTAAATAAGTCATTAATTGTTTAAGTCTTCCCTTAATTAAATAAATTTCTTAATTTATTTAATCACCCCTCTTCAGCCATTTCTTTCTGATTATTAAATAAATAAGTTTTATTTATTTATTTAATATGTCACTAATTGTCATAATTAAATGAATTGATTAATTTATTTAATTATTGATCATATCTTCTAAATTAAATGATTATCTTTAATTATTTAATTGTCAAAATTAGTAGTCCTCTCATTTTAAATGAAATTATTTAAAATGTCATCACATTCTTAACAGACAGTCCATTTTGGCAAATAATCTGAAAATCAATTATTTATTATCTCACAAATCCATATTTTGAATTAATTTAATTCAAAATGGTAATGTTCTTCCAAAAATCAAGCAATCGAGCAGATTCTTGATTTTCCAAATCTGATCTTTAGTTCAACTCTTATCTTCCTGATTTTTTGAATCTCACAAATCAAGCAGTCTTTATCTTCTTGATTTTCAAAAATCTTTATTTTTCTAATTAATTGTCTCGGTTATTCTCAACCGTTGATTTGATCTTTTTAGATGAAATCTCGACCATTCACTTAAGGATTTTTCCCTAACCCTGATTAGTGATTGTCAAATTTAATCTCGTCCTCTGATTTTAGGTCTTTGTCAATAGTCGATCTTGTTTGTCCATTCAAAAAGGCATTTTCTATAAAATTCTATTTTTCTCTTATTTTTAGATTACACACTGACACACTTAGGCATTTTACAGACATTGTAGCATTTATTGTGATATTCCGTTAAGTATGGGCATATTTAGGCATAGGCATTTTTAATCATTTAGGCATAGACATAGACTTTAATCAAATCCTTCAAAGCTTGGTGTAGGACTTACTTTTATTTCTAGATTGATCGCACGCTGAATTTGAGGGAAATACATCAACCAACAAGTTAGAAGGTGTTACAAAGGTTAATCATGGAGGTCTCAGAGATTAACTGGTATAATCATTTTTTTTATGTTTACTTCCATTGTATTTTGTAATTTCTTTTGGTTTCTTAATTTGTACTGATTTGCTAACCTTAATCTAACCCAAAATTAACCCTTAGTTACACAAGTCATTGTGACATACTCATACTAGCAGATTCATTTTCAGTGAGATATCATTTGATTCATGGAATCATAAATCATACTAGTTGCAAGGTATAGGACATCATAGTTGTGAGTATCAGCTTCATAAAGGTAATGCTTATGGCAATATGGTTTCAGTTGATGTTTATTAGATTGATCTTGGTTTGTCATCTATATCATCTTGGAATCTTTATATCTTCATGGTATAAATGGTTATGACTTATTGATTGATAAATATGGCACATGACTTCTAGTTCATTATTTATTTATATTGCTTTAACAAGCAATTACACCGATTCAGGCAGTTTGGTTATTGATTCACTTTGTTCTATGAATCTTGGCTTAGTGACATCATTGCACTCATGTTTCTAAATCCATCTTGAACTCACATTACTTGGAGGCATTGAATTCATATTGGTTCTAGCAATGTATTTGTTTGATGGTATTTTTTTGGTACACATGGCATTCTATTCAATTCTAATTGTCACTTGGTTTGGGAGTTGGCATAATTACTTGACTAGTATCTTGTTTTTCATTTGTTGGTGCTTAGTTCACTTTGATATGGTTGGCATTCTATTCAGTTCTACTATCTTTGGTGGGACTAATCTTTTTGATACATGGGTAGTTTATGATCAGGTTTCATTAATATATGGTTGTTTGGAAAAAGTTTCAAGTGATACATCATCGATCATAGTATTATTTCAGCATCTTGCAAGGCTCAGTTGATGATCATGCTACAGGTTCTTTAGTTTAGATTGAATAAATGGTGGCACATTTTAATTGTGAGAGGTTGCATGGTTCATTCTTTGAAAATTTAATTTTACATAAGCCATTTGTGATATATTTACTTTTCACATTATTTTGGCATTTGTGAGAGTCTTGTCAAGTATTATTTATATGGCATATTTTTGTGTCCACCGGTTATCTTGAAATATCTGTTGTTGGTCAAAATGCATTATAGCTTTGTATAGTAAATAGGTCATGTTCACAGTGACTCATGTATCGACAACAATTATAAAGGTCGAAAACAATAATAAATGTAATTCAAGGTATTGTATTTGATAAGTCATATGTGGTTGACTTGATGATTTAGCACCGACAACATATGATTGGTTATGATGTGGCAATAATGTTGTCGACATTTGTGGAAAATGATATCGGATTCAAAGACATTATAATGACTATTTAAATTTTGCATATTGGTGAGTTTGATTACCTGAATTCAAAGCATTATTGTTTTGGGTAAATTCTTTAAAAGGTATGAAGTAAAAAACTAGGGAAAAACTTAACATGCATTGTTTCAAACCCTAGCTGTCATGCATGTTTACAATGATAATTATCAAATCTTCAATGATGGTTTGTTTTTCTTGAGCCAACAATATGATGGACAATGTCGAAAGAAGAATGGTTGACTTGCAGCTAAAAGTGGAAGTAAAGAAGGAAAATTTTGTGAGATTTGTTTTTAGTTTTTGACCACCATAGTAAGGTAATATCTGCACAATATTTTGGTTCTTCGAAGTAAATGTTGATAATTTCTTCCTTCATTGAAAGTTAAAAGGTAAAATGATTTTAGTTACATTTTTTTTTATTCAGTTACTTCAAAATAAGAATAGATAGTTTTTGTTCAAATGCATTTTCCATTTTTGATAAACCCTAGTTAACTCAAGGGTTTCAAAATTTTGGAATAAAGGGTTTGCAAAATGTGAATAAGGTTTTAATATTCCAATCTATAAAAGCATGGTATTTTCAGCCATTGAAAGAGACAGAGGTTGGAATGAAATAACTGAGTTCTTGTGAAAAAGAATAAGGGTTTCTAATAGAAAAATTCTTGTATTCAAAAGAGATAGATAAGAGCTTAAATTGTTTGATTTTGTAGTGCCCTACGTTGCGGTTGTCATTGATGTCAAGTAAGTTGTTGTTGGTAATGTCATGATGATGTGGTGATTTTATTATTTAATTTAATTTTAAGGTTATGAGATAACACTAATAATATGCTTGGATTTGATTAATAAAGTTAATTTAATTATAAGGTTACTTGTTTTATTTGGAATTAAATAAAGAATTAGATTCAATAATAAACGTTAATTTAATTATCTTTGGGAGTTAGTTATTTAAAGTAATCGGATTAGATGAGGAAAGATAATTATCATTTAATGATTAAATTCAATTAATAAATTTAAAAGTGAGAAAATATTAGAGAGGATTAAATATTAAAATTGTACTTAAGTTTAAATAAATTAAGGTGAAAATATTTATTAAAATAAATATATTTTATTGTAACTAAAAGAAAGATTAAATTATTAAATATTTATTAAATATTTAATAGTTGATCTATTTGGTTCATATATTAAAGAGTCAATTATAAAATAATGAATAGGGGTAGTGGCTGGCATACAATCGTAACTGATGGAAGTGCAACGGTCTGCTGAAGGGAGTGTAAATGACACCATCAAAGAAATTATAATAAGTGATAGAAGTCGAACGGTTCCCCGATGGGAGTGGAAAAGACACCATGAAACAAATTATAAACAAGAATTATTCTAGAGGGAAGGGGGAAATCTGGCGGACTGTGTAAACTTGGCGATCATCACCACTATGAAGTTTGTAACTCATGGGAATTCGATTAAGTATCCAAATTTTGTGCCTTTTGATTTTGTTGAGGGGATCAGCATCTCCACAACGGGGGGGATCTTTCACAGGGTTCTTCCCTTTCACATCGTCAATATTATTTGCATGAATCCTAAATTTGTGAAAATGATGATTATGTTTCACATCTCTGTAAACAATTTCTCGGGTAATAATCTTGGCGAAGAAGGTGGATGCAGCATGGGCATTAGCATATCTCTGGAGAATTTGATTATCATTTGATAAGGCGGTTATCTGCAATTCCTTCTTGCACAGTGAGGGCTCGAGTCACCTGTGTTGGAGCATCGCTTCTATCGTAGTCCACCCCCACCATCGATGCCATAAGATAAGTATGATCTTTTCTATGATTATATGTTACACCTTAAAAACAAAAGTTTTGAATGGTTGTTGTGTCTGGTTATGCATTGAAAAAGGAATTAGATGCAATTGCTTGCATATAACTTCCCTGCAAACTAAATCTTTATCTGCAACATCCATGATAATGGTTGAGAAGGATATTTCCTTGGGTTATTGGTTTCTCCTGTAAATTCGTTTCCTTGGCTGTCATCATTTCCTCTCTTTCGCAGTTGCAACACTGAAATAATGATAATAATGCAAGTAGATGGCGATATTTCCAAATTCCAATATTCACTTTCTAATATACTTGGCAACCTGTCACTGTTACGTTGTTTAGAGTTGAGGCATTGTACAGAATTAAATAGTCTCCATGAAACCATTGGCAACCCATCACAGCTGTAACTTTTCGACTTGAAAATGGTGTAGTAAATTAAATAATCTCTCTGGTTTCATTGATAAC
>VDFB02266142.1:0-64807 GCA_007258455.2 Sequoia sempervirens
TTAATTGATCACAACATGCTCACATGGAAGGAGAGGCTGGTAATATGTGGGATGTAGACCTAAAGGAGCCAACATAGATTAATGAGGATCAAGCACAAGAAAGAGGTTGGTGTCCATTTGAAGACCTTCAACTAAATGGGTTGAGTTGTTCCAACAATGAGAAGTTTGCCACAACATTGGGGGAGGATCTAGGTGATTAGATCACCAAGGCATTGGCCCATTGTATTTAAATGTAATCTTCATATTGAAATTTTGATTATAATAATAAATTGGTATTTAGTATTTTCCATGCATTGTGTTTAGTAGTTTATAGTTTGCTATTTCAATTTGTTTTATTTTTTATAATTAAAATTTAAGTAATATTTTATATTTGCACTAGCATCTCCCCACCATCTCCAAATCTGGGTCTAAGGTCCCCCTGTCCCAAAAACTTGTCCCCACATTCCAAAACTCTATGGAACGTGTAATTTTCTTCATAAAGAGTGTAGACCATAGGCCTTCATAGATATAATCGGTATGTGCCATACATTATCCCCATAGTAGTAGAAAATGCAGTACGTAATTTCAATACATAAACAGAAAAGTACAATACATGCATTTCTAACTTCAACTTCATTGAACAAAGAAAATTGTCATCATAAGCCAGATTCTTATTGGAAGACAATAAAACTCATAAGAATTTTGGATCAGAACAAACTTGAAATCATATACTGACTATTTAATACTTGAACTAATAAATGTTTGCAAAACCTGAGTGCTTAGGATGCAGAAAATTTGCTTTTGGTGTTTTCTAAAACTCATGGTCCGACATACCAGGGGTTCAGAGCAGTAAGGCTCACAAGTATTGTGTTCTAAAATTTTAAGCATGCAATGTAACCATATCATAGCCAAATTGGACAATCTATCTTGGGAGTTCTATTATTTTCTCTGAGGAACCAGTAGATCAGTGAAGCTTTTCTCTTATTTCTGTTGATGATATGTCCATGCGAAATAATTCTCCAGGTATTGGTGAAAACATGTCCTCCAACTGCATAGGAATATCAAAATCTGCAAGAACCTGGATGCCAAATAAAACAAAATCTCAAAAGCGTGTCTCAGCATATGATGAGTCATTTAATGGGCACAAATACTAAGAGACGCATAAATTTGCAGAGAATAACAAATGTTAAAAGTCTGTGTGATACACACAAGAAAATAGAAAATTTCATGTAAATTATACCTTGAAGGTGCCACCCACATTCCGTCCAGCAACAAGGAAATTGCAACCAAGTTGTTTGACACCCAATAATACTTCCAACATTCTTTCATAGTTGCCACCATAGTATTTTGGCTGGAATATATTCTCATTATAGTTAGCCATAAAAGGAACCAGTTCCATTAAACACCAAATGGCACCACCTTAATTATGCGACACTCTTGAGCATACAACTAAATTAGGTAGGTATGTTGTGTTTTTTTACACGAGGAATGAAAGTTTGGAATGTTTGGGACAAGAAATGTTCACGTATGTTCTGCTAAAATCATATGAAAGACCCACTTCAAAAAGCATAAATAAAGAAAAAGGTATATAACGTGAATACCATTGATTTCAAACCACCTTGTTTCAAAATAGAAATTCTAAGAAATAATCTAATATTAAAATTGTAGAAAAGCAACCATAGATTCTTAAATTTGTCACATGAGAATATACAATCAAATTCTATTTGAAATTACAATTGACCGATGAACTAGTAGATGTGAAACACAAAGGAAGAGTATAAGATGCAGATGAAGCAATTTATAAGATAAAGTTAATTAAATCTGCAGTTAATGTCTTTTGATCAGTTGCAAGTGGCAAATTCAGAGGACTCTTTCTCAAACCAGGAAACCATAAGCCTGACACATATCTCAAAACAAAAAACTTTAACAATAATATATTCAATCAAGGCAATGAGTCTCATTGTATCTTCCTTGACTCATTCACACATCAAAAAATATACATGACATAAGATTATTTGCAGTCCATGTTACAGATTTTAACCCAAAGGTAGATCTTGAACTTCGAGAATACGGCATGCCATCAGTCATAGTATACTTTGGTTCAAGAGTAAATGTGCTCACAAAAAGAACATGGCCGCAAATTAGTGTAGGCATTAGTTTTAGTATAGCATAAAATAGTAAATACTCCTTTCTTCTGTACTATCTTCCCATACTTGAGTTGAATCTTTGTTATTATACTCTAGTAAGATAATAAAATTAGTGTCTTAAAACCAAGAAATATGTTTGTATGAACACATCTAATTTTCTATTTGTTATGGTTCGTCCATTACATATGTTCAGTACTAGATTTAGGAGGGTTGTCCAACCTGGCACGCTTTTTTGAGAGCTTCTCAACATAGGTCTAGGGATCTCTCTTGTTATTTTGCTGAACTTCTGTTTTAGTGATCTCTCTTGTTATTTGATCTAGTTGTGATTGTCATCCTCTTCAAGAGAATCTATCGTAGTTTGGTTTGTTTCTGGTCTATAAAAAAAGTGCCAAGTCCTGATCCTGTTCTACACATTATTTCTTATTTATATATTTTATCTAGGTTGGTTGTGAATGCTCTATTTATATACTAACTTTTTCACCTCATTACCGACTCAAATTTAGGTCAGACCAAACATCATTTCCTTGATCACCAAATTTTGTCAAGCATGCTGAATTTAATGGAGCAGTCCTTACTCCTTAGCATTAGGCAGAGTTTTCATCAATCTTCCCTAGGGACTTGTCCTCGGGGGTTTTAAGGCATTTCTGAATGGGGGGACATTTTGGGGATGGAGACAGAATATCCCAACCCCATCCCCTTTTTATCTGTCTGTCCCCATCCCCTTTTTATCCATATTTTCTAGAAATATCCTAAGGATGCCCCCAGCATGGGGGACATTTCTTAGGAACTTACCTCAAAGAGGGACCCCAAGGCCTCAAGGCATCCCCTATTTCCCTATGATGTCCTCCTCGGAATGTCACACTTTAAGTCAGAGAAAAAATAACTCACTTTTTTAAAACTTAAAAACCCTTAACACTTGTGGGGAGCCCCACAAGGCCCCCAACATAAAAGAAATATATTATTTACCTCAATTCGCCCTAGCCCACTATCATTTTATTGCTTCTACTTGCATTTTCAGTTTTTGTGTTTTACAAACAAGAAAAGAATTCAACAAACTGAAAGTTAAATAGAGGTGATCGAAAATGGAGGAAGAAGATATGTAACATGTCCGTGTGTTTTATGTTTGTTTATTTCTTTGTTTTTCATTTTTTGTTTTTGTTTTGGAAGTTCATATAGTTGCAAATGCTTTCGAGTGTCGTATTTCTTTTTATTTCAAACCTTCAACACTGCCATTATAAACTTAAATGCATCAAGTTGAAGTGTTTAACTTGATCAAACATTCAAACCAAGCTTGAAAACTTGTTCAAACTTGCAAAGCTACTGTTTTTTATTTTTTTTAACAAACAAAATCTGATGTCTTTTCAAAGTGAAATATTAAAGTCTTCTGCTTTTTATATTAGTATTATTATTGTTTGTTGGGTCCATTTTTAGGGTCATCATTTAGTGTCGATGATGACCTTGATTTGGGTGGTGAAATTGAGGGAAAAGGGGTCAATCATCTGAGGGCAGCCAAACCCGAACCATAAGCACAAACAGTTCAATTTAGAGTGTGTTGCAATCAGATGTCAGCATTGGAAATGCAATCTTAGCCCAAAGTACTAGAAGAGAAGCGTTGTGAAGGTTAATGCACATGTTTTACATACCCCATTAAAGGGGTTGGGCCTTGCGGCAAACTCACACTTGAGTAAATAGTTGAGATCAAATTGTTTCAAGAGGGCATCACTGTACCAACTGTTTCATGTACATCACGAGGTTTAGTTAGACCACCTTCATATCCATCATTTGAGGTGAGTGCAGTGAAATCAAGTGGCATAGGAAAAGCTGTGAGTTCATCATCACCAAACCCAATCACAATTATGTTCAATGTGCAAGCAAGGGAGGTGGCAGATGAGATCGGTGCCAATTTCTATATTGGCAATGTCATTCCTTTCCATCATGTTCAATCTTCATTCTACAAGGAGCTTATTGACAACGTAGACAAAACTAGTCTTAGTTATGTGGGTCCTAGTGAGACTAGATTGAGAACCACTCTCTTGGAAAAGTGTTATTCCAAGGTAAACTTGTTGATGGAGGAGAAGGCCAAATGGATAACACATGGCTGCAACATAACTATGGATTAGTGGACAGACATTAGACACCACCCGCTCATCAACATTATAGATCCATGCATTGATGGACCTTCATTCCCGAAGTCCATTGATTGGTTAGGAAAACACAAGGATGTTAGTTTCAATTTCAAATCTTGAGTGACACCATAGAGGTCAGTCCTCAAAATGTAGTGTAGGTGATTACAAATGCAGCATATGTTTAATCCTCCAGTGGCTTCCCTCAATTGAGTAGTCAATGCTTATTGAGTGCATACTTTAGAAAGCCAAAGCTCGTCCCCGTTAGTTCTTGGGTTTAATTTAGTTTTTAGTCACAAGGGAGTTTCCCCTTCTAATTTGAAAAAATGTTTATCTTTAACACGATGTTCCATTTTGTGTTGTCCTAAAACTTAAAAGGGACAAAATAAAATGCTAACAAGATTAGAAGCATAATCTAGTTGACTTTTTCAAGCTATTCAGTTTGTAAGCCAAAAATAAGGGTGTAAATCTACAGCATTGTTCACCTCAAATAGGCCATTTCATAGTTTGTCAAAGACAGCCTTATTTATAGCCAACCAATGCGAAGATTTCATCTAAAATACCTATGTTCTAAGCCCTCTAGTAATATATCTCATTAAGAATAAATAAAAACATAGCAACAAGATTAATGTTTGTTGTTTTTTGCCTCCTCCATTATAATTCTAAGAGTTAAGGTCACTAGGGCAAAGATTCCCAAAAAATCAGCTTGGCCTTTTGAACCAACTTTCCCTTAATCCATCTAACAATAAAATCATCAACAGTATTGAAAGAATTTAAGTAAATTTCCAATGACAACAGTATTATAGTTACTTATTGTTGATTTCTGAAATTATAGATGGATTGCATGCAGTGAGAATACCTGGAAGAGGTGATTACTCTACAACATAGAAACTAAAAAAGATAAGCAATACGAATTTGATAAGACTACGAGACTGTGTTTCAGTAATTCTATCTTCAAACTTCAATTTGTTGCATTCCTAATATATAGCTCAAAAACAGAACTTTCAACCAACACTCTGTGAAAAACTGACAAACTGATGATTCAGGACTGATGATTGTTGCAATTTGGTGTATAATATTAATATCATAAAGAAATAAATACCATATATGGACCATGCATGGTTGTCAAAGGTGGCATAGAATGATTTTTGAAAAAGTATAACATCAAAAGAGTTCTACTTTAATCATGTGAATATTCAGAACAACTTTGCAATCTGCTAGAGCTAAGGCTCCTGAACACCCCAGCTCTCACTCTACTGGTCGTCACTCTATCTCTTCTTGACATTAGGGACCCTCTCACATCACTCTTCCATGGCACGGATCTCAAGAGCAAGTTCACATCACCAGTTTTTTTCATATTACAGCAGTTCTGTGGCTTTGAATGTTAGGTGAGGTCCTATATCGAATTGATTGCTTCCTAGGATTGTACAGCCCCACCCCATTTAGCCTTGGACTTTCCCCAATGAGCATTCTCAGACTTGGCATTGGTAGTCCTACAGTTATAGAATATAACATCATTGGCTCCTCCAACAAGGCACCGAACACTGACATCTGAGGGTTTTGGTTCCTAGCTGAGGTGGTGGTCTTTTGTTTCTACTGCTTTGTGGGGTTCCCCAGTTTTCAACTCATAATTGTAATTGTACGAGGGTTACTCATTTTAGGTTCACCCCTGTTTTTTTGGCTATTCTTACTTTTTTGTTCTCTTTGCTTTGTGGCTGGAGCCCTTTTGCCCTAGTCCCTTTCTTTTGTACCTATTGTACATTCCAATCTCTTTGATCTATTTTTGGTCATTCAAAGGCATTAATATAATCTCTTTCTTTCTTTCTTGTGTCCATCAGTATTGTTATTTCTTGCTTCTAAGAAGATAAACGTAAGTTTACAAACCAATTTTTCTTTGAAGAGACAAATAGAGAATTAATAAAATGGTCAACTTATAAAAGCTATGTTACCGAAGCACTCAAAAACTAGGCTGATTCCGGGTACAAAACATTTTGGAATCACAGTTTGCATGGAATCAGCACAAAATTGGGCAAGGTTTGGAATGTTTGTGCCTGAATTGTTGGGAGTCTTTGCCAGACCAACCCAGGCGATTCTGAGGCTTTGAAATATTCTTATTCAAACAGAAAACCCTAAGCATTATTCTTATTCATACGGAAAACCCTCGAACTGCATTACTGAATTATGCAGTTTTGCATGTAAATCAAGGTTTTGAAATATTCTGGAAAAACCTCAAGCTATATTATTAATTGTTAAAATGTTACATAGATAGCCAGTTGCAAATTTCTGTTTAATAAATCAAAATAAGAAAGTATGGGGGAATGGGGAATGGGGAACAGTATAGTTCTTCCCCCTACTCTAGATTTCCCTAGGGATTTTGAATGACACTATCTAGCACAATCCAAGCCAATGCCAAGCCTGGGCTGATCAAACAATAAATATGGAAGGTGGGTCGCAGGCAAGAGATTGTGTTGAATTCTTCAGTCTTCAAACTAAAGAAGGGTTTTGGGTTTGTTGTTCAAGTCAATTGAAAGGGGAATAGTTTCTCCCATCCCCCATGAGAGCAAAGACTATACAAGGTAGATAGAGATCAATTGACACTTTCAAATTGGGGGGGCTGTACCCAAACGTACCCAGTCCCCATATAAATTATGCCGTACCCACATACCCATACCCATCCCTGATTCTGATTCAGCAACTTAGTATAAAAGGATTTGCAATACCATTTAACCTAGTCAAATCATGTTTCAAGAAGCATCAAGCAATGAATGCCGAAAGAGAGGAAATTTATGCAAGTGATGAAGGGGCAATCATGATTAAACTTCAACTAGTTCCAAGGACCACATGAAATGCATTTGAACTTAGGTTAAAGGTGGTAAGATGTGGCCTTGGTTGGAACTTTGGCCTATAGGTAAAACATGATTAAAGGAATGATAAATATCAGTAGGTCTTCAATGCCCATTTGATCATTGTTCATGGAAGCATAAGAAACACACTAAAACTAGAGCTAGTTGCAGGTAAAATAACGAAAACTCAGTTAATGGTGGTGATGTGGAATTGAGTGTCACTTTGGGCCATAGGAAACCGAAAAACACATTCAAATGAAAACTACGTACAAGAGGTCTATGGTGCCCAATTTGTCCATGACCCATTATAGCATTATTCCATCTTTGAGGTGTGTTGATTATCTTTTGCTATATGGGCCTGTATTAGGGTTACATTGAACAAGTGAGGGCATATTGCTTTGAGATGGCTTAGAAGTTTAGAACTGATAAGGAAGAAATTATTTGGTACTAGGAATCATTTATGACTCTTGAAACAATGTGATCCCTCTATTGGCATTATAAATTTTGGATGAACAATAATTTATTCCATATTTTGAAGCAAATTCTCAGACTTGAAGGCCTAGATTATCATTGTCCTAAACTAGCCCAGAGATAGGAAGAAGTCTGTAAATACAGAACTCTTCTTATCTGTGTGACTGTACAATTTGAAAAAAGTTGGATCTATTCCTCTTGATACCCACTTAGTGAGCATGGGAAACAGCGGTATTAAGCCCAAATCCATATCTCTTGGTACATTCCGGTTAGTTGTGATCATTATATGCTTATTCTGCTATAATTCTAATAAAGCAAGGTTGAAAGAGGAAGCATCCAGCTGTTTCCACACTAACCCATAATATATTAAGGATAACCATCGTTGATAAATAGGAGGTATTTTTCCACAGCGTGTCAAATTATGATATTGCTATCAGGATTCAACCATGTAGTTTCAAGTCAAACTCATTGACCCATGTTTCATGAGTAGTGGTTCAACAAGAACCCATCTCTCATGATATCGAATGGTCCACTTAGCACTCATTGCATCTAGGTGATGCTCACAGGTGAAGACCGGTCTCATTCCTAGAGGTCACCCATCCCAAGACGCCTAGGCCTGCCGCGACTTAACCGTGGAGTTTTCTCCAAGGTTAAGCCCGCTGAGTTGTTACCCCATTTGCAAAACCTTCAGCAAGTGTTGTGTCAAATTATGATATTGCTATCGATTCAACCGCAGTAGTTTCAAGCTTCCAAACTCATTGACCCATGTTTCATGAGTAGTGGTTCAACAAGAACCCACCCTCATGATATCAATGGTCCACTTAACACTCATTGCATCTAGGTGATGCTCACGAGGTGAAGCATCGTCCGCCCCGAGGTCACCCATCCCAAGACAGCCCAGCTCGCTAATACTTAACCAGGAGTTTTCCAAGGTTAAGCCCGCTGAGTTGTTACCCCATTTGCAAACCTTCGCCAGTGTTGTGCCTTATGAACCATTCATTATAGAGCCCCTTTAGTCATCAATTGATAAGTAGGGAGGTATTTTTCCACAGCCGCGGTCAAATTATGATATTGCTATCGATTCAACGCAGTAGTTTCGTCAAACTCATTGACTCCATGTTTCATGAGTAGTGGTTCAACAAGAACCCATCTCTCATGATATCAAATGGTCCACTTAGCACTATTGTATCTAGGTGATGCTCTCACAGAGGTGAAGCATTATCCGGCCCCTCGAGGTCATCACCCATCCCAAGTATTTCCGCCTAGCTCGCTACACTTAACCGTGGAGTTTCTCCAAGGTTAAGCCCTCGCTTTGAGTTGTTACCCCATTTGCAAACCTTCAGCAAGTGTTGTGCCTTTGGTGAACCATTCATTATAGAGCCCCTTTAGCTCATCAAAACCATATTCATTATAGGTTTTCCATTCGAGAGCCCGCTGAAGAAGAGCCTGCTTGTAATTAGCAGGGTATCTTTGGTTTGAACCATTCATTGGCAGATGCAATGAGTGCTAAGTGGACCATTCGATATCATGAGAGATGGGTTCTTGTTGAACCACTACTCATTAAACATGGGTCAATGAGTTTGACTCGAAACTACACGGTTGAATCCTGATAGCAATATCATAATTTGACACGCTGTGGAAAAATACCTCCTACTTATCAATTGATGAGCTAAAGGGGCTCTATAATGAATGGTTCATAAGGCAACAACACTTGCTGAAGGTTTTGCAAATGGGGTAACAACTCAAGCGGGCTTAACCTTGGAGAAAACTCCCTGTTAAGTGCTTGAGCTGGAGCAACTGGGATGGGTGACCTCCTGACGGACTCGCTTCACCTCTATGAGCATCACCTAGATGCAATGAGTGCTAAGTGGACCATTCGATATCATGAGAGATGGGTTCTTGTTGAACCACTACTCATGAAACATGGGTCAATGAGTTTGACTTGAAACTGCACGGTTGAATCCTGATAGCAATATCATAATGATAACCATCGTGTTGAAACTTGTCCCATGAACAGTTGGTTAGCAACCAGGAACTACTAAATTATGTTTCTCATCAATAGATTAAAACAACAGCAACAAGTGCGCTGCATAGGTTTTTGAAATACAAGAGATCTAGGTCTCAACTTGTCCTCATTCTTGCAAATTTTAGTGAAAAAAAGACCAGTATTGACCATCATATTTGGATTTCATATGTTAAACATGTATGCTGGTAAGTATGGCCACCTTGAGGCAGTCTACATTCATAATCTGTGATAAGCTACACTTGTATCAAATCTTGCTAAGTTGCCAGTTCCGGTACAGGTTAGGGGTTCAGGTATGCCAGTAAAGATAAAATAAATTCCTAGTTACAGGTACAGCTATATATACTTTGCATGATAAGGGGTAAGGTGGGTAGCAATTATCGTGACAGGTGATAAATATAGTTGGATGGGCTGTATAAGAAACGAGTTAAGAGAGGTTAAGAAATATCATTGCGAGGTATGCATAGTTTTCACTACTACCGCCACCATTATGCCCCAGATGGATTACGATGATAGATCATCATTGTGACGAATGGTAGCAGGTAATTCACATCAGTCTAGTCCCCAGAAATTGTTTAATAAGGTTAGTGATTCTTATGCTGCCATATAACTTAACACACTCTTAACAAGCAATAAAGGACACAACAGATCTCCTGGCATAATATAGATGGCATCAGCAAGCGGATCTGGAAATGCAGAGGAAAATATAAAGGAAGAAAAAGACTAAAGGACAGAAGTGGAAAAGGACACAACAGATCTCCTGGGTGCTGGCAAACTCAGTGCAGCAAGGGTTACTGAATCAATTATATTGACAAGGAATTGGTGAACCTGGAGCTCAGGTTCTCAATGTTAAGGCAATGGGGGTTGGCAAATTGAAGAAGCCATGATCAAAATTATGCTAGACCCTAGGTAGTCCATTGGATGTCACAATAATTTCAACGTTGCCCAAGCCCCAAGCAGTGCATCTATGCTTTTGATGGCAGCTGGGTCTTTTATGTTTTCATGAAGATGCAAAAAGTGTGATGGCTCAAGCAGAAGTCTACCTGGACTGCCTCATGGAACATCTTGAGATGTCCTCTTGAGGTTTCAAATCTGATTTTTTGTTTTTGTTTGTATTCTGATTTTTTTGAATTTTTGTGTTGCCGGAAATGGTGCCGGAAAATGAAAGAAATTGCAAAATGCTAAAACAAAAAGGAAATTGCATAAAAGAAAGATGACCCAGTAATTCCTTATTATTTCTAATCATAAATGAGACCCATTTTCTCGAATTGACGGTTACAAGTCTGATTTTCTGAGATCAGCAAACCAGTGGTTCAAGACCCTAGACGCCACACTCAGCTGTGCTTGTTTTTTACTTTGTATTTGCTGCTGCTCTGTGAATACAATCTGGATGCCTCAATTGTGCAAGGTTGCAACTCCTAATATGCCCGATCTGCAATTAAAACTCACATTGCCTGAACCCAATGGTACGGCCTGCTGCTACAGCCACGTGTCAAAAAGAAGGGTCTTTATTTGCTGTTTGGACCCTGTTTACAAGGCAGATCTGTACAGCCTCGAAAAAGAGATAATTTCCAACCTGTACGGCCAGCTGGGAGGACTCCAAACGTGCTTATTAAATCTGCAAGAAGCTGTAATATCCATGTGCCAAATCTGAATGCTATGATCTGCAATTTATTAACTCAAACCCTTATTTCTAAACTGCCAATGACAACACTGAAAATGCTGATTAAATCTTCTTCTAAAATCTGTGAGATGCTCTGATAATTCCCTTTGATTGAGACCATTCAATCTAGAATCCTTGGACGGTCTTTCACGCTTGTAGATCTTGTCCTAACCTGAGGGTTTCCATCCTCTGATCAGCTTGAAACTTCATACCTACAAACCTGTTGCTCAGCTCTCATAATTGTGAATAATAAACTTGGATAGTGAAAATGATCTCCTTTTTCCCTTTTAACCTTCTCCAAAACCCTACGCCCAACTCCAAGCAATTACTTTTTGAAATATTAAAGTATTTCTCCTCTTCAAAAAGGTACACCACATTTGGTCTTTAAGTCATTTAATCATTTTCACTTTTGAAATATGTGCCTCTCAATAAAATATTAATAAAGTAACTCAAAAATATAACATCTTAAATAAAGTTACTTTATCACCCCCTTATAACACCATATTATAAAGTATCTTATTAAAGTTACTTTATAACATTAAGTTATAAAGTCACTTTAATAATATAACATTATTAAAGTATTTTGACTTTAATAACTTAATTAAAAGACAACTCTTGTCAATAACCAAGCAACATACTCCTGAGAGTGCCTCCGGCACATCTTCCAACTATAAACATAAAACCACTGAATTGGTACAACTTGCTATAAATAGCAAGTAGAAATGATAAGCCCTGAATTGCCTCATAAGGCCAACCAACCAACGGGATCACTGGGCTCAGTATGCAGAGACGAAAACACAAGCCTATTGAAGACCCTGAATCCCCTCCAAAGGGTCCCTTAAACATCTCATTAGCCTATGAGAACCGTAGAAATAGGCTAACCCTAACTCCCCAAACCATTGGCTAGAAAGGGGACATTACACATCTCCACACAACTGTGAGGAACCAAGGTACTATTTTTAACTAGCTTAAGCTTCTTGGCAATATCCTAAGTGTGAAATTTCCAATTGATGCAAAGGTAGATAAAGTGGCTTGTGATGAAGATCTTGCAAAGAAGCCAAATCTGGTCATGGTTGATGATAAAAATGTGTAAGTTTAATTTGGGTGGGCCAACTATGTAATTTTCTGGCCTCACTAGACTTTTTTGAAAGTCTATAGATGTCCTATCTAAAACTTTAGCGATATACATAGAGTATAGATAGCTATTTTAGTCGAAGCCTTATGCTTTGCAGGGATGGAAATACCCATGGCAGGTTGCAGGTTAGTGAAGTCTCCCAATTTTGGGTTATGTCTGTATAATGACTCTACTCTTCATTAAGATGGGTTTTCCGTTTTTTGAACCTTCTGGGTGGAAAGTTAAGAAGATAGGAATGTCTCCCTTAAAACATGTATAAGGACAGTGAAGTTAATAGAATATAGCACTATATGTATCCTTAAGTGAGGAGGCATTGTTGTTCTGGATGCTATGCATCAACAGTTAGGCTCATTCACTGTTTGTTTCTCTGTATAAATCTGTATGAAGATAGGAGTAAGGTCCTTTGATTGCATTTTGACATTAATAGTGGCCAAAAACTATGCTGCCTTGTAATAAGCCAGCCATGAGTTTTCTGGTTGGACTTAGACAATACTTGTCAGTGTTTAGTAGCTTTGGGAGATATTTTTCCCTTAAATAAAATGTAATCAAGGCAGGTCGGCCTCTTGCTTCACAAACAAAATTATATTTATTTCTAGGTCGGCCCTAGAAAGGAGGGTTCCTAGCTTTGTATATATAGAGGATGGAGTCCTCTCACTTTGGCATCAAATTCATTCAACTCAAGTTCGCCATCATCTAAGCAGCAGTTCGCATTTTCTCAGGCAGTTTGGTTTCTTCTGCAGCAGATTCATTTCAAGAAGAAGTATTATCATTCGTCTTAAGGAGAAGTGATATATCTCATTGTATGAGACTCGGCCATGCATAGGGCCTGATTTTGTATGCAGAATTCTGCACTTATTCATCTGATATATAAGAGATTATCTTTTGCTGGGTTTTTCTCCCTCAAGTAGGAGGGTTTTCCCAGGGTAACTTGTTGTGTTCATTAATCTGTGTGTGCTGTATTTCTGCTTGCTTACATTTCTGATTTAAAAACTAACAATACTGTTTAAGAAGTTACCACCTTCAAGGAAGAGAAAAGGATGACTAGGAAGAAGCAAAGTTGGTAAGTTTGATGACACGATACGGAAATTTTAATGCATGTCTAGATCAGGTTAGATAAGTTTATTACAGTGGCTTTGATGAGCACAATGCGAGCAAAATCTGGGCTTCAACACTAGTTTTTTGTGGCCGCTGGGTGCCTAATAAATAATAAATATATAAATTAATTAATAATAAATATATGATTTCATAAGTGTTTTCATTTATTTAATTACTTAAGATTAAATATAAAATTAATATATTGGATAAATAAAAACTCTAAATCATGGCAAATGAAAAGCTTGCAGCAGTAGGAATAAACAGCAATGTGCATGCTGGCAAATTTCATTTAAAGCACAAGACAGCATTATTACAATATACCAAATTTGTTTTAATTCAAGTAAAGACTTAGATCAACAAGGGTGGATCTACAGCTGGTTGGTATAGCCCGGCTTTCATGTATTTCTGGAAGTATTATGCCAATATAACTATAGTATGGCCTAGCTAATCATTTCATATATTTCTGGCTACTTGTGCACTCAATACAGGACAATTTTCTAAATTCCTTGTAATATAAATGTTTTTTTAGTGTCTGCAATAAATATGCCCTGGCCATCCCATCCACAAACCAAAGCCCACTCCCAAACCCAGACATGTTCAATTCTGCAATGGCACCCAAGCCCCAAGAACCCAGGGTGGTAACATGGAAAATCTTGTTTCACTTAGAAACTTGCCATGCATATCTGGTGCATGTGTGTTACATATTTGTTATGGTATCTTATGACCTTACAAGAACATTTGCGAATGGAAGAAGCAAGTTTGTGACATTTGGTTGATATCTTTACAAGGACTGGAAGTCCTATTCAGTCATCGTGACTTCCTGATAACAGCACGTGAAATTTGAGGAAGGGAAGCACAAACATGGAATATCCTAGAATTTTGCTTTTGAGTGATTTTTCTTAGTGTGTTATTTCGCATTACTCTTCTTGAATTGTCTGCAGGGCCCATTACATTGATGAGCAGCCAGAAGGTTGATTTGACTAGTTTAAAGGATAGTTTTGACTCATATTTGCAGAAGTCGCAATTTAAAACAATAAGTTGCCACTCAGTATTAATCATGATTTTTTCAATCCGACATTTGCAATTTTAAGCAAAAAAGGGTCAATGAGTATTTGACCAATTAAATCATGATTTTATCACTGATAAAATCTGGAAAAATTCACCACTCACATTTTTCCACAGTTTTTTGGTGAAGCAAATATAGGGTTTCTGGATTTTTTCTGATTTTTTCCCTACTTTTTCTCAATTAATTAATAAAAATCATATAAATATCTTTTGGTTTGCTAATTTACTCCCAAGAAAGATTTTTGCTACCATAGTTTAACTTATTAATGACTGCACTAATTTCTATTTGATGTGTGTGCACATTAGAGATTTGTCTTCATGAATAAACAATGAACTGTCCATAATAATAAAAACAAGCAGCTGAGCATCTACACTGTTGCCTGATCTTCAGATCAAGGAGCATGAACTAAATATACAAATTGCAGGAATCAGCTATTGTTTGCATCAATTTCATCATTATGTGCTTAATGGAGGGCACTTCAAGCATGTCATAAATTTCCACAACCACTAACAAATAGCTAAAAGGAAATTAAGCTTCAAATGAGGACAACCCAACAGTAGATGTGATTTGAATAGCATATCAAAAGAGATATTTTACTTACATCAAAAACTCGAGCAACTGTATCTGCACCAATTATGAATGTACTATCTGGTAAAAGTTCTGCCTTCTTGTAAAAATATGGCTGATTTGTTATAATAATTGTTTTACCTGAGATTCAGAAAAAATTTAGGTTACAGGAATAGAACTGACTTAAAAAAAATTCTGATGTTAGCATTGATATGGATACCTAACAGAATCAACAGCAGCATACATGGTGGACATCTCTGAACATAGAACATCATAATCTATAAGAACCTTACTTAATGAACAACAATTATTTCTGTACATTTTTGTAATGGGTCAGGTCCAAGATTATTTTGATGGCAAATCAAAGGTGAATATTTACATGGCAATGGAATGACATTAGAGCAGAGGCATATGTCAAGAAGCTAATAACAGGAATTGTAAAGGCAAAAATGTTACTCTGTATCTTCCTATCTAAAAGAGATGCTCCATTCATCCTTAGGGTATGAAAGGCTTGATGTATGAAATTAGAAAATGAATATAAATACTTACTTTCAAAAACATAACAGTGTAAGCATTCATCTACATCAAAACATGGACGACAGAAGTTTATACTGAAATCTTGGCATTTCCTTACATATTTACAATAAAAACAAAAACTCTTAATGCATTAGTTTTATGTACTTTATTGGAAAGCAAAAACAATGACTTGAAATAGAAACTTGAATACACAATGGACTACATGTTACAAATGGTCCGTGTACATGAGACTTAATACTATAAATGACTGGATGAGAACTTAGACATACAAATTCAAGTGCATAAGGAATTCTAACTTCATCATTAAAAAACGTTGTTTTTCTCAAACCTAATCAGGCAAACTCTCAAGAGTATATTAAAAGGAAAAATATCTGCTATAACAAGAATAATAAGAACAAAAGAAACAAACAGATTATATTAGTGTCTATGAATGACCAAAGAAGTCAATGGGATTCAAAAGGAAGCGAGTTGAAATAGCCAATCAAGAATGCTAAAATGATTCCAATAATAAGAAAGATGAGGGACTGACTAAATTTTGGGCTAAACAGGAGAAAAGAGTACCAAAAGCCTAATAAGGGAAAGAAGGTGCATCCACATGAATTCAAATACCACAAAAACTAGAAGTAAGGTTGGACAAGAATATGTTTTGGGGCCTACTACTTCCTCCCTCTTCCCCTCAAGGAGATTGTAGAGAACACTGTAAGACATTGAAAGCCCATTTAAGAAACTATAAAATACTTTTAAGGTCCTTTACAAAGAAATTGTGTCTATTGTAGTGAGTCCTTCACTACAAGTGACAGATCCATTCTGCCTTTTACATGATTGAAAAGCAATGCCCCACAGCATTGGTAGATCACCTCCAATTGATCAATTTTGTAGTTTTGGGTATAAGTTCAAGTATCATAGCTATACATCATCCGATCTACTCCCAAAGTTGATCTAACAGTTTACAGGGCTTAGTGAGCTCGCAAACAAAGATTCACTTTTGAAGCCCCACCATGGGTCCACATCAACAATCAAGTCCCTTTTGATCAATGCAATGGTATTCTTTCTGGTAGGCACTACTTTTCCTAACAAACCATGGTTGGTTAGTTTTACAACCAATGCCACATGGCATGCTCTTGAGACTTCATGAAAAGAAAAGCACCAGTCTACCTCAAGATCAACACACACCAACCACTCTGCTACCGCAAACCAATCAAATGACATGTGGGGCGCACAACATTCTCTCATAGATCTCCTTTGTGATGATTCATAGCTGTACAATCTTCAAATCCATGGCTTCCCCATGGCATCCACATGTCATCACACTGCTGATGAACACTTTTGGCAGATCTATTACTCCACAAATTTGAAATCCTCTACAAGAGCCAATCCCACATTCAAGGCCAACAAACTTCTATCCTACAAGAAGAACTGTGATTGAAATCCACCTACCCAAAGCCCCAAGATGTTGTATTGTGTGATGGACTTCAATGGAAAATATACACATCACCTATGTAATAGACTCCAACCAGTGGCAAAGGAGTTCATAGTGTCAAATTCTTAGAAACATCACCATCTCCTGGACTAACCTGTAGAATTCAACTGCTTTTGACAGGACAAAATATCAGTGGGTGGGAATTTCTGTCACATCTCAAATTTTGCTTACATTTAATCATGTTAAGTTATTTAAATATTTATGGAAAATAAAATTTATCAGTTTTGACTTGTGATAAATTTAAGATTTCAATGTCATTTGAAATATATCTATATTCATGTGATTGAATACGAAGGATGAATGTTATGATAAAGAATGAAATCTTTTCATTTCAAGCATTGGTTAATGGTTACTGATGAAACTCTGTGTGACGACCTCTAACCAGAAATGATTTCCACAACAAAGATAATTCAACAATGATCTAAATACAACACCTGAAATAATCAAAAGACAAATCTTTACCAAAATATCGATTACACAGTTTATGCCAAACATAGAATTTTTATTATAATAGATTGTAGTGAACACTTCTAGATCTCAAAGTATGGAATTCTTCTGGCAATCAAACAATACAACATAATACATCAGCTGGCAACAAGTTTGTCTTACAGAGGAAACTTGCTTATCACTTGTATGATCGGGCTTGCAGTGCCTGAAGTGAAAGAGCGATATAGCTTCACCTGTGAGTGGTGTCACTATGATGTGATTATTGCTTAGCTTCCTTTCTGTTGATAGATCGGGACCTTTCAATGCGTTGAAGCTTAGACTGGTGAATCCTCTGCGTGACTTGCTCCCCTTTGATCTACGGCAATACCCATGTTCGATGTAACTTGAATGCACGTTGGGAAAGAGCTCCCAATTGGAAGACATAGGAGATCGCTGGAGTGTCATCTGGTAAATCGCTCGATGATAAGAGTCTTCAATGAGCGCCGGCCAGAGCCAACGACTCTGCCTAGACAACGGAATTAGCCTTGACCTCAATATGTCAAAATAAGCCTGCAATGCGAGAGTTGAATGAGGATTGATCTGAGAATAATGCAATCCAATGAAACATACACACAAGTCTCCCAGGTTGAACTACGTCTCACTTGAGTGCTTGAGATTGAGCGACTACGTCCTCAGTGTTCTCTAAAATATGCTAACCAATTTTTCAGAAGATTTTCACAACATAAACCAGCACTAGCCAACTTGATTAGCATTAGCTCCAAATTGAAATCCAAATTGAAAAGATCTAAACGCCAATAATGCACACTCAATCCCAAGGAAGGAGAGGTGTTGTCATATGGCGGAGTAATTACAAACAACGTGAATTGAAGCAAAACTCAACGTCAAGAATGTGCACACAAGATCCCACTGAGGGCGAGGTGCTAACATATGACGGAGTGATTAATTGAAAACTGGAAACTAATAGGCGGATAACCAGCCATGAAGCTACAACAAACTAATTCATCCGCTGCATTCACCACTTTGAAAGTGGATACAAAAAGAGATACAATCAATTATCCACACTGGCGGTAGACCATCCGGGGGTACTTAATGTGAGAAGAAAGAAGAATTAATTGCAGCAATTAGGACTGGAATAGTACTACTGTTTACAATCTTACAAATAAGGAATAAAGCTGCAAATTACATATGAATCTCAATAGCTTCAAAACACAAGAGTAATAGATGATCTCATATAGATAATTATCTCTCTAACTACTGATAATGAATCAAAAATCAGAACTACTAAAGTCTGATACAAAAATCAGTAAACAGAAAATGTCAATCAGCAACTGTGAAAACCAATGAAGTATTCATAACTCACTCATTTCACCTCCAAATCGAATGAGATTGAATGCAATGGACTTCTGGAAGGTAGGCGACCATGCTAGGATGAAGAAACAGCAACAAATCTTGGTCTTTAATTCCTGGCACACTTCCCAATGCAAACTAAATGGTACGGCCCTTGAAAGGGGCGATTTGCTTCTTAAAAATCAGAACCTCCGAACTAAAATCTGATACTTGGTGGAAAGGGGCACCTATGGCAAACAATAACATTTCCAAAGTACCCAGAAGCAAATAAAAATTATTCTAGGAGCTGCATACATTTTACACTTTCAGCTGTATGTGAACCAGTAACTCAAAACTGGAAATTTCATCAAAAGACTTCATCTGTTGAGCTCAATCTGCTAGTCTGATATTGAGAAGCAGCAAAGACCAACTAGGTGTTGTATTTCAAACACGAAATTGGTTAATGGCTAGGAGGTAGTCTCCTCAAAGCAAAATATCACTTGTCATTCCGACAGCATAACTTTAGCATAATTTTCATGGATGGAATGCTGGAGCAAAACCCTTCATTAAATAGAAGCTCACAAAACTCCTCAAATTCCTGAGAAAGCATACCAAAAGACACAGGAGTCTTTTCAAATTTCCAAAAGCAATTAATTCCTCAAGATGGCGTCCCTTTTTGCATAATATGAACTTCTCTTTAATTTAAAATTATTTCTTTTAAAAGTGGCGTCCACTTTTCCCAAGTCATTTGACAATAATTAAAATATATTTAATACTTCATGAAGGCGTCCCCCTTCCAAGTCCCTCTTTTAAACACAACTTAAAAAAGTTCTCCTAGGCCAAGGGGTCAACTGCAAATTATAACATTAATGCCTTTATTCTCCAAAATTAAACCATTAGAAGCCAAACTTGAATTGCAATAGATGCTCCAACTGAAAATGAAGACCTTGAAGATTGATAACTGCATACTGCCAAAATTAGAATTTACTAAAAATAGTAAACTCCCTGAAAAACCATAGAACCTCAGAACATGGAAACCCTAATTTTACCTCAAACGAACCTACAAGCTTCCGGAATAGGCTGATGAGTGTCAGAACAGATCACTGATGAGAAGGGGACATTATATTCTCCAAACTCGTGATTGCCTAACTCAAGAGAGGAATCGGATATAAATACTGACTAATCTGCCACTTTGAAAGAAGTCGACCAGATGCAACAAAGAAAAAATAAAAAATTAACTACAAACTAAATTGGCACCAACCATGAACAAGTCGGCCACAATTAAAGATTATTCAATTGTCGGTTAGTGTTAAAAAACACTAGTTAAAACATGTTGGCCAGATTCAAAAGGAATGTGGGACATAACAATCCCCACCCTCAAATGGTTGCTTGTCCTCGAGCAACCTTAGATTAGGATAATGGAAAATCTCCACCCCTTCCCAAGTAGTATCTTCAGCTGGTAGGTTCTTCCACTTGACCAGATATTCCAGAATAATCTTGTTCCTCAACCGTTTCTCCCTTACGTCCAGCACCATTTCAAGTTCGAGAACGAGTTTCCCTTCATCATCAAGTGGTGGCAACTCAGGTGATGGCGTAATTTGTTGTCCTAAGGCCCTCTTCAAGCAAGAGACGTGAAAGATATTATGTATCCTGCTCCCGGGTGGCAGTTCCAGTTCATAAGCAACCTCCCCAATTTTCCTTGTGATTCTAAAGGGTCCGTAGAATCTTGGCCTCAGCTTCTCTGCTCCATTTCCCTTGAGAGATGATTGTCGGTACGGTTGCAGCCTCAAGTACACCATGTCATTAACTTCGAAAACCCTTTTAGTCCTTTGCTGATCAGCATATAACTTTTGCTGATTTTGGGCTTGTTGAAGATTCTCTTTCAAGTAGTTTATGATGTCTACGCTCTACTAAATCATGTCTTTCGCACTGGGGACTTTACTACCTGCAAGGAGCAAATTTATGAAAGTGGCTTCATACCCATAGAGTGCCTGGAATGTGGACCTTCTAATAGACATGTGGTATGTGGTGTTGCAGCAAAATTCTCCAAGATGTAACCACTTTACCCATGCTGATTGTTGCCTTGTCACGTAGTTCCTCAGGTATCCTTCAATCCACTTGTTCACTATCTCTGTTTGCCCATCCGTTTTGGGGATGATAGCTCATGCTAGGAGTCAACTCTGTGTGGGCCAAACGAAAGAGTTCTTGCCAGAATAGGCTGATGAACCTGCTATCTCTGTCACTCACAATATTCCTAGGCAACCCATGAACCCTGAATACTTCCTTGAAAAACAAATCTGCAACTTGAGGTGCCTTAAATTCTGAAGTAATAGCAAAGAAATGGCCGTACTTAGTGAGTCTATCCACAACATCATAAATGCAATCTTTACCTTGCACTCTTGGCAACCTTGTAATGAAATCCATCGAAATACTCTCCCACTTTTGGTTGGGAATGGGTAAGGGCTGCAACAAACCCGCTGATGGCACATGCTCTACTTTATTTTGTTGACATGCCAAACATTCCCTAACATGCTATAGCACATCATTCTTCAATCCTTTCCATGTGAAATGTTCTCTCACCTGTTTGTATGTCTTGTAAAATCCTGGGTGGCCAGCAAGAGGAGTATCGTGGCATGCTTTAATGATTTTGTTCTTGGTCTTAGAGTGAGGTACAAGGTAGACCCGGTCTTTATAGAGAATGAGCTCCTCAACCACCCTGTACCTTTCATCAATTGTTTTTCCTTCCAAAATGTCATTGGCAAATGAATCCTTAGCATACTCAGCTGTAATATTGATTCTCCAATCAGCTGATATATCAGTCATCACGCAAAGATAAGGCTTCCTTGATAGAGCATCAGCTACCACATTATTCTTGCCCTTTACATACTCAATATCAAAATCATAAGCTTGAAGTTTGCTTACCCATTTTTGTTGTCTATCGTTCAGGTCTCGTTGATTTAGGAAGTACTTTAAGCTATTATGATCAGTCTTCACCACAAATTTCCCGCAAACCAAGTATTGTCTGAATTTCATAAGGGCATGCATAATAGCTAACATTTCCTTGCCATCAATAGAGAAAGCCCTCTCAAGTTTGGTGAGCTTTCTACTCTCATAAGCAATGGGGTGTCTGTTTTGCATTAAAACAGCTCCAATGCCTTCACCTGAAGCATCACACTCGAGCACAAAAGGAGATGAAAAATCGGGAATGGCCAAAACGGGACACGAACTCATTACCTCCTTCAGTTTATCAAATGTCTGCTAAGTTGTGGGGCACCATGAGAAAGCTCCTTTCTTTGTCAAGTTGGTCAATGGTGCTGCAAGCTGAGAAAAACCCTTCACAAATCTTCGGTAGTAGCTACAGAGACCAACAAATCCTCTTAGCTGTGTTAAGTTCTTGGGTGTAGCCCACTCCTGTATTGCCTTGGTCTTTTCCTCGTCCACACTAACCCCTTGGGCATTGATCTTGTGGCCCAAATATAGAATTTTTGTCATCCCAAATTCACATTTTGACATCTTGGCATAGAATGAATTCCTCTCAAGTATGTCGAGTACTTCTATATGCTTCAGATGTTCTTCCCATGTTATACTATAAATCAAGATGTCATCAAAGAAAACCAACACAAATTTCCTTAACTGAAGGACGAATACTTGATTCATGCACAATTGAAAAGTAGCAAGGGCATTGGTTAACCCAAACGGCATCACCAAGAATTCATAATGCCCATAGTGGCACCGGAAAGCTGTCTTTTGAACATCCTCCTCTCTAACTCTAATCTGATGGTAGCTTGAACGCAAATCAATCTTGGAGAAGTACACGGCTCCATGTAGCTCATCTATTAGTTCGTCGATCCTGGGAATAGGATATCGATTCTTGGTTGTCTTCTTGTTGATTGCTCTATAGTCTATACACATCCTAAGTGTTTCGTCCTTCTTTTTGACCAATACCACTGATGAAGCAAAGGGGCTTGAGCTTGGACGTATAAACCCCATATCCAATAGCTCCTTGATTGCCTTCTCAATTTCCTCTTTGTATATCTATGGATGACGATAAGGAGTGGTGATCACTGGTTTGGCCCCTTCTTCAAGTTCAATCACATGCTAAAACCCTCTATCTGGTGGCAATCCTGCTGGAATCTCTTGGAAAACCTTGCACTTCTTATCCAAAATAGCTTGAATATCACTGGGAAAGGTTCTTTCCTCCTTCGGTATGCTGGTATCTGTAATGAGGCATTTTGCTGCCCATGCTACTTGATCCCTGCGAAACAATCGCTCCATTCTCTTGGCCGAGACCACCATAGGCCCATTTCTAGAAAGGCCCTTGAGCACAACTTCCTTACCCTCATGCTTGAATTTCAGCTCCATGGTTTGGTAGTTAGTGATGCATTCTCCTAGTGAATGAAGCCACTGCACTCCTAGGACCATGTTTGTGTCGCCCACATCAACAACGTAGAAATCCTCCTTCATCTTGTGTCCTAATATCAGTTCCATTTGTTGGATTCGCTTTGTGCAAGGAAGGACATTTCCTCCGGCTACCAGGACATCAAACCCTTCAAAGTCTTTTGTTGCCAATCGTAATTTAGCCACTGTTCTCTTGTCGATGAAGTTATGTGTAGCTCCACTATCAATCAATACTGTTACTCTCTGTCCTCGAAGAACTCCCCTTACTCGCAAAGAATGATATCGAGGTGTCCCTGATAGTGTCGCCAAGGTACTTCCTGTTGGGCTTTCTTCAATTACGATCCCCTGTTGCTCCTCCGAGTTGTCCTCTTCATTGACCCCTTCTTCAGTATCTGCTTCACCATCAGATACCACTTCGATGTAATACACTTGTCCCCTCCCTTGGCACCTGTGTTGATTATTCCACTTCTCGTTGCAGTAATAGCACAAGCCTTTCTTGAGTAATTCATTCCTTGACATGCCGTGTGGACTTGTAGGGGGATCTTGGGTGGTGGATTTGCCTTGAAGAAAGGCTTCTTCGGCTGCCCTACTGGGGCATTCTTGATGACGGCTTTCCCTTTCTTGGTGGAGTCTTCAAGGCTCAAAGCTTTCTGAATGGCATCCTCCAGGGTTGTTGGCTCCAAGGCCCTCACCAAGCCACGGAAAGAGTCAGATAAGCCTTCGATGAAGAAGAATGTAAGTCTCTTATCAGATACATCCGATACCATCACTGCAAGTCTTTGAAATTCGGAGACTTATTCGTCCATAGTGCCCGTTTGTTTCAGCCTGGTTAGCTCTTGGAAGTATGCTTCTGGATCTTTCCTATCAAACCTATCCACCAATTTTTGCATGAAATCCGCATATGAATTCACTTGCCCAAATCCTTGAGTCACAATGTAGTGGTGCCACCATTCATGTGCTAGATTTTCCAAGTGCAAAATAGAAAATTTGATTGCTTCTTCTTCAGTCATGGGGTGGAGAGAAAAATATGTGTCCAATTTTTGTATCCATGATTATGCAATCATTTTTCCTAATCCATCAAAAGTCGGAAGTGAGAGCTTGTTGATCTTATGTTGGAGGTCCCTATTCCCTCGATGTTGCCTCTCATCTCTCAGTCTATCGCTATAAAACTGATCGAAAGAGATCGCAGCTTGATCATTCTCATCCAACTCCAGGTACTCAAGCACAATACTCGCATAGCTACGTTGCTCTTCTCCTTCTTGCCCGCCCTCTGTTTTTTGCATAAATCTAGGTTGAGAGTGCTTGTGGGTGTTGTTTATTTGACGCTCTGCTCTGTTCTCCTCCTGAACGTTCCAAGTTGCCTCCTTCCTCATTGTTGGATCTTGATTTGATGTTGTCAACTACTACTGTAAGTGACTATATTGCATGCAGCAAGGCTTGATTTGTTTGGTCTTGTTGTTTCATGAAGTTATCCAACTTGTTGTTCTGATCCTGGTCCCCCATTCTCTCCTTACCTCTGCCTCCTATTCCTTGAGCAGCTTCAAACTTCTTTTCTCTCTCTAGGGCCCGAATATCTCTTTGGCTCAATTGCATAAGCTCGCAACCACAAGCTAGTAGGCCTTATGGCTCTAATACCACTATGACGACCTCTAACCAGAAATAATTTCCACGACAAAGATAATTCAACAATGATCTAAACACAACGCCTAAAATAATTGAAAGACAAATTCTGTACAAAAATATTGATTACACAGTTTATGTCGAACATTGAATTTTTATTATAATAGATTGTAGTGAACACTTCTAGATCTCAAAGTATGGAATTCTTCTGGCAATCAAACAATACAGCAGAATACATCAACTGGCAACAAGTTTGTCTTACAGAGGAAATTTGTTTGTCACTTGCATGATCGAGCTTGCAATGCCTAAAGTGAAAGAGCGATATTGCTCCGCCTGTGAGTGGCGTCGCTATGACGCGATTATTGCTTAGCTTCTTTTCTGTTGATAGATCGGGACCTTTCAATGCATTGAAGCTTAGACTAGTGAATCCTCTGCATGACTTGCTCCCCTTCGATCTGTAGTAATACCCATGTTCGATGTAACTCGAATGCACGACGGGAAAGAGCTCCCAATTGGAAGGCAAGGGAGATCGTTGGAGTGTCGTCTGGTAAACCGCCCGATGATAAGAGTCTTCAATGAGCGCCAGCCAGAGCCAACAGCTCTCCCTGGACGGCGGAATTAGCCTTGACCTCAATATGTCAAAATACGCCTACAATGTGAGAGTTGAATGAGGATTGATCTGAGAATAATGCAATCGAATGAAACATAGACACAAGTCTCCCAAATTGAACTACGTCCCGCCTGAGTGCTTGAGATTGAGCGACTACATCCTTGGTGTTCTCAACAGGATAAACTCCAAACTCGTGATTGCCTAACTCAAGAGAGGAATCGAATATAAATACTGACTAATTCGCCAGTTTGAAAGAAGTCAGCCAGATGCAACAAAGAAAAAATAAAAATTAACTACAAACTAAATTGGCACCAACCATGAACAGGTCAGCCACAACTAAAGATTATTCAATTGTCGGTTAGTGTTAAAAAACACTAGTTAAAAAATGTCAGCCAGATTCAAAAGGAATGCGGGACATGACACTTTGCAAGTGCAAGTGTGTGAATGTAGGAATAGGCTGAAAACCGAGAACATGGTTGAGGTAGGAGTATTTAGCTAGATGACGATCGGTAAGCATGATGGAATCTGGAACGTGCACACACCGTTGAAAATGATAGCATTTGCATTTAACTTGCAATTTGGGAGATATCATCTTGCTTGTGTGAAATGTATAAATGACTTCATAGATAAGCTTATGGAAACGAATTCATTGGAGCATTCACTCTACCTTGTCCATTCGATGCTAATTTCATTTATAAAAAAATAATGGTGTTGGAAATACATATTATAGTGGTAAATTGTTCTCCTTTATTTGAAATGTTGAATAGAATTCTTTATGTGAAATTTAGAAAATATGAACAAATAACACATGGGAAACAATTTAATCAATTATATGGGAAAACGATAACAACACCTTTAACACAATGAAATCTAACCGACGCCCATACTGGTAAGAGATTTATGCTCAAAAAGCATGGAGGAGTGGGTGGCTAAGTATGAGGAGGAGGTGGGAGAGTAAAGACCACCTCCAATTTTAGTAAATGCAAGAATTCTTGGTCAGAGGAGGGCGATCTTGAAGAAAAGGTAAGGATTTTTAGCAAAAAGCAGAGAGAAGATTTGGGCAGACCACGAAGGAAGGAGCGAACCTAGGTAGAGGTGTTGTTTCCATATTCAAACATAGCAAAACTCACCAAATACTTGCAGCAAGAAGGAGATAATTCGAGCTCTTAATTGGGTTTAAATTGTTTCCTTCTTTGCAAAAAGGATGGCTTTTCTTGCTCTTACATCAACCCTATTCAATAGAGTAACGAATATTTTGTTCTTGTCTTCTCTTATGACTTTGCATTTGGTTTCCTTTAATCACTGGCAACCCTTGTGTTTGAACCTAGTTTCTGTGTAAGTCGAACCAAATGCTTCCATAGTTCACTGTGTAAGATGGGCAAAACCACCATTCATTTGCTATGTTTTATTGTTGCCATGTAAGAGTTTGATCTGGTCGAACTTATCCTTGCCCATAGTCGGGTCTTTGTTTGCATGCTACCTCTCTATGGGTGGCCATTACCGTTGTATTCTTTTTTCTACTAATGATTCTTACCCATCAAAAGAATCCATTTGTGTTTGGCAAACCCCCATTTGGGGTGGCGTCTCTAAAATGGCGTCGACAATGTTGCATGTCAAGTCAAAGAACCAACCAGAGTTGGTCCTCTGTTTCCTTGCAAATAGAGTATCAAAACCTTGTGAGATCACCGTATCGGTGGTCATTTTCCTTGAGATAAAAACCAGACAAACAAATCTCTTTCGTTCTGCCTAAATGTATGTTGGATAACGATTTCCATCGTTCTGAGTAAAAGCATGTTTGAACGACTATTATCATTTTGCTTTTGTTGAACGATTCTTCCATCGTACTATTTTATTCACTGTAGAACAATTCCATCGTTCTGTCATACCCAACTGTTATTACACAGGTAATTGGTAAATAATTGATGTATTAACAATGAGCAAGACGCTCAATAAATAGTTTACAAGATTTACAAAAAACGGAAAGTTTCTAAAAAGAAACTCCAGATAAGATCGGAGACGATCTTATCACTAAATTACAATAATTTACAATATTGAGCATTAATAAATAAATAATAAACATTATTTTAATACCCTCCCTTAATGCTCAATCTATCAACTACACCAAGATGCCCCCTGCATTTTACAAACTTATCTGTACTGAGCGACTTGGTGAGAATGTTTGTTGTCTGATCCTCTGTTGGAACATACAGCAACTGAACTGATCCGTCTTCAACCAGCTTCCGAATGAAATGACAGTGAGTTTCCACATGCTTGGTTCGTTCATGGAAGACCGGATTCTTGGCAAGTTTGAGAACTCCCCGATTATCACAGAACAGGAGTCGGACCTGCTTTGAGATATTTGCATATCTCGCAAGCATCCAAAGCCAAACTGCCTCACATGCTGCTTTTATTGCTCCCCGATACTCTGCTCACGAGGAGAGAGCCACCGCCCTCGCTTCTTACTAGTCCATGTGGCACGGATCAAAGCTGAACACATACCCGGATGTTGATTTCTTGTCATCAACTAAACCGCCCAATCTGAATCTATGAACCCACTGAGTTTAGGATCGTGACTCCAGAGTGTACAAGAGTCCAAAATCAGCAGTGCCCTTCACATAACGCAGCACACGCTTCGCTGCTACCCAATGATCGCCTTGGGGGCTGTCATGAAGCGTGTATGTAGCTCACTGCAAAACTCAAATCAGGTCTAGTAGCAGCAAGATAGATGAGGCTGCCTACTAGTTGCCTGAACAATGTTTCATCTACCACAGGTGAATCGGACTTAGCTGACAATTTAAGCCCTTTTTCCATGGGTGTAGAGGCAGGTTTGCAATCCTGCATTTGGAACTTATCCAGAAGACTTCGAGCATACTTGGACTGGGAGATGAAAATGCTGCTCTCTGTCTGCCAAACCTCAACACCTAAACAATAATGCAGGAGGCCCAAGTCTGTCATGTCAAAAGTTTTGCACAAGTCTTGTTTGATCTCAGTGATCAAATGTGTTGAAAGTAATGATCAAGTCATCCACATAGACAACAACAATCAGGATCTCATTACCAGTATTCTTGACATACAGATTCGAGTCAGATGGACTCCTCTGAAAGCCATGATCTGTGAGGTACGTGTCAATTTTTATGTACCAAGCCCGAGGAGCCTGTTTCAGGCCATAGAGTGCTTTGACCAATCTGCACACCTTCTGTTCTTGACCAGCAACTTTGAAACCTGGAGGCTGCGTCATGTATACTTCCTCCTTCAACTCGCCGTTGAGGAAAGCACTCTTCACATCCATCTGATGGACCTTCCAACCAAATTGGGCTGCTAAGGCAAGGACAAGCCGTATGGTACTCATTTTGGCTGTAGGAGCAAAGGTTTCCTCATAGTCAATGCCTTCTTTCTGTGAGAACCCCTGTGCAACCAGACGAGCTTTGTACTTGTCAAGGGTTCCGTCAGCTTTGTACTTCACCTTGTACACCCATTTTCAGCTAATGGGCTTCTTCCCTGGAGGAAGATTGGAAAGTACCCAAGTGTGATTCTTCTGAAGACTCTGGTATTCTGATTCCATTGCCTTTTCCCACTCAAGTATCCCTTTTGCCTCTGAACATGTCTAAGGCTCATAAACACTGTGAATGTTGGCCATGAGAGCAAAATTCACTGTAGACTGCTGTTTGCTCTTGTTTCTGGATGATCTACCCTCAATAAGCTCATCAGCACGAAGATCACTGATAGTCTTAGCCCACCATTTCGGCCGGAGAGTAGAAGTGCCAACATCAGATGTAGCAGGAGGAGCTGGATCTGGTTGTGGATCGGGAACAAGTTCAGCAGGGAGATTATCATCTATAGGAAACTCAGGTTGAGCATCATCAAAGACTAGGTCTTCGTCATCCCTCCCATCAGGTGAACCTAATGGAAGTCGGACGCCCACATCAGGAGCCTGTAGAGGCTGATCCTCAGAATGCTGAACAGGTGAAGAAGAGTGAAATGGACCTCGTTCCTCATCAAAGACAACATCTCAACTGAAGATAAGACGATCAATGTCTATATCAATCAGCCTGTATGCCTTGTGGTTGTCACTGTACCCTGTGAACATGAGTTTCTGGCTCTTGGAGTCCAGCTTAGTGCGCTTGGCCTCTGGAATCCAAACATACACAAGAGAGCCGAAAATCTTCAAATGACTGATCCTAGGTTTGCGACCAGACCAAACTTCCTCAGGAGTCTTCCCCTTAACAGCATGAGTGGGTGACCTATTAAGGAGATAGACTGAAGTATTGACTGCTTCTGCCCAAAACTTGGTAGGAACACTCTTGTGTTGCAACATAGAGCGAGCCATCTCAACAATCGTACGATTGCATCGCTCTACAACACCGTTTTGCTGAGGAGTGTAGGGTGTGGTCAACTGGCGTTTTATCCCATGAGTATCACAGAAGTTGGAGAATGCACTAGAATAGAATTCCTCCCCAGTATCTGACCTAAGAGTTATAATACAAGAACTGGACTCTTTTTCAACCAAGGCCTTGAACTTCTGAAATACATTAAAAACCTCTGATTTCTGTTTAAGAAAGTACACCCACATTTTCCTACTATAATCATCAACAAAAAGTAGAAAGTACTTGCAACCAGTTACAGAAGAAGTAGACATAGGGCCACAAATATCAGCATGAACTAATTGAAGTACCTTAGAAGCGCGTCAAGAGTCGCCATCCTTGAACGGTGTGCAATGCTGCTTCCCGGCCTAACAAGCACCACAAACACCCTGATGCTGAGTTTGAATGTCAGGTAAGCCATCTACAAGTCCCTCTCGAGCAAGCTAAGAGAGATAGTGCACGTTCAAGTGCCCGTACCGCTGGTGCCAAAGACTGGTGACAGTTGAATTTCTGGCTGCCAAGGCTAACTCCGGAGAATCACCAGTGTCCACAAGCCTATAAAGGCCATGATCCTCTATCCCAACGGCCATCGTTGTGCGAGTCTCGCGATCTACAATTGAACATTTGTGCGAGCTGAACACCACATCCATCTGAGGAGAATGCCGCATAATCTAACTGACTGAGAGAAGATTAAGCTCGATATCAGGTACATAATACACGTTGAGGAATATGAGATCCCTCCCGCCAGATTGAACCTGAACAATGCCTATGTCGACAACTGTGTATTCCTCGCCTCCTCCAAAAATCACTGAGTCAATGCAAGGGGAAAAGTCTGTGAACCAGTCACGCCTATGTGAGAAATGACGTGAGGCACAAGAATCTATGTACCAAGCAGAGGATTTGACATGGTCTGCGGGCCTTTTTGCCATCAGTGCATAAAAGGCAGATTCCTTCTGCTCAGAGTGCTCGGCAACATTCGCTTTCTGCTGAAACCCTCCCTGCTTCTTTTGCTCAGAAGCCAAACGAGCACGGCAATCTTTCTTGATGTGGCCAAGTTTATGACAGTAGTTACACTGAACATTTTTCTTCTTTGGGTTGGTGGAGGTCTGACTTGAGCCTTTCTGCTGTGAAGGCTGACCTTTCCCTTGATGCTTCGGATGGGTTTTAGCTGCAAAAGCCTGCTCCGTGGAGGATGATGATTCACTGCTACTGAATTGTTGTCTCCAGCGATCCTGCTGCAATAGGATAGTGCACAGATTTGGAAACTTGAGATCAACATTAGCAGACGTAATGTTGAGAGTCTCTATGAAGTGTTCATAGGACTTCGGTAGACTCTTCAGGGTGATCACGACCATGTCTTCCTCCTCCATTTTCCGACCAATCGCCTCCAACTGATCTCTGATCTCCTGGATTTTATTCAGGTGCGCTTGCAGAGTTGCCTTCTCATCCATCATGATAGAAAACAGCATATTCTTCAAGAAAAACGCACGGCTTTTGTCGGAAGTTTCATGCAAACCCTTCAAGTGATCCCAGAGCTCCTTAGCTGATTTTCCAAGTGGATTCTGAGGGAGCTGATCATCAGTAACCGAAAGCTTAATAAGCATGACAGCTTCACGATTCTGCTCATCAAACTTCTCCTGATCCTTACCCGCCGTGTCGGGACGAGTAGCTTTGCCGAGGATCATCTGATCAAGGCAGCGGTATTCAAAAATTGTCAGCATCCGCTGCTTCCAGGTGTTGTAATTTTTGCCATTAAATCTCTGACTGCCCTCCAACATTAAATTACTTAAACTGGCCATCTTCACGCTTTTTGAGGCACAAAAAACGAGATACTGAGAAGAGGCTGATGCACAAAACTCGAGGCACGAATTCCAATGCAAAAAATAGAGGCAGATTCAAATACAAACTGCATAAAGTACAATGTATGGATGGCACAAAATTCGAGGCATGGAAAACAATGCACCCAGAAAATTCGGAGACCAACCCAGATGAGCTCTCGAAAAACCCACAAGGAATATGTAATCCAAAAAAATTTCTGACTTTTGATGAAGAAGATATGATCAAAACCCTAGTCGGCCAAATTTTCTGTCAGAAAATGCAGACAAAATGCAATGAAAAATCGCGGCCTCAACCCTCCAGAAAAAAACTTGACCAATAATCTGAAATAATGACGAAATTTACTCTGAAATCCCACCACAGAGCCGTCGATCAGACAAAAACAAATTTTCGGGCTGAAAAACGCGTCTCAAAATAGAGCTCTTCACAAGAAAACGCGTCCACGAATAGAGTAAAAACACGACCAAATGCGGAGGCTGTGAAATCGTGCCAGTAAATTGATGAAAAATGGCAACGAAAATGACGTCAAAAACGCAGGCCAAAAAAATTTTGTAGAGAGGTCGCATCCAAGACGTGATGAAGACACGCGACCAGCTTTCTAACACCCGCGGCTCAGAGAACTGGAAAATGTCGCGCGGGAGACACGACCTGGTTCGCACGATCAGCACAGAAAACACGTCCAGAAGAGAGAAGAAAATCTCAAGTAGGAATTAATCCGCGTCTAGAAGGAAAGAAAAAACACCCTCAAATCACGAACTGGAAACGAATCGATCAAGAAACCCTCAGATTTCTGACTTTACAAAGCCACGAAAATTTTCAGAAGAGCCTCACAAGAATTTCAAAAAAAAATCGAAATTTTAACTCTCAAAAAAAATCTTCAAAAAATTTTAACAGAAGATTTTATTAAATTTTTAATTCAAGAGCTTGAAAAAATCTTTAAAAAGATTTTTATGAATTAAAAATTTAATTTTGAGCAATTGGCTCTAATACTGTATTACACAGGTAATTGGTAAATAATCGATGTATTAACAATGAGCAAGACGCTCAATAAATAGTTTACAAGATTTACAAAAAACGGAAAGTTTCTAAAAAGAAACTCCAGATAAGATCGGAGACGATCTTATCACTAAATTACAATAATTTACAATATTGAGCATTAATAAATAAATAATAAACATTATTTTAATAACTGTCGAATGATACCATCGTCCTATATTTAAATTTGCTATTGAAACGATTATTATTGTTCCAAATTAGAAGTTATCACAAAACGATTGATAACGTTCTAGTTTTAAATGGTATTAAGATGAATAATCATGTATATGTTAACTATGTCATGGCCTATGCTAAAGGCCAAGGAATGTTATTAATCCCATCAATACAATTTGAGTTTCTCAATTTGCAAATATGATATGTATGTATGTATATATATATATATATACACACACACACATACATTTGAATATATATATATATGTATGCATACACAGTCGTTCGATTGTGTTGTTAATCATCGGTGTTGAATGATAAACTTACACCAATCTCTTTCTAGATTAAATGGTGCCTCTGTTATATGATCGACAAAACCATCCATCATAAAGAAAATCGAAAGAAAATGGATATGTATCAATGGCACTTAATGTTGATCCATAGCATGCTTATTGTACCAACGATAGCATGCATATTGACCCATACTGTGATAAATGTTGATAGGATAATAAGAACAGAACAGTATTCTTCATGTCATTTTGATCATAAATAAATGGATAGATGATTTAATCTGAACGGCAGTAATTGCATTGTTTTTTTAGTGATAATGTTGGTTTTTAAGAATGAATAGAAATCTGAACAATATGTGATTACCTTTGATAATCTTTGATCAAAAACAGAATGATACTCTTATTAGTACAAAGGAAAGGGATGATTCTAGTTTTAAACCAAACTAAATATTCCTTGACTGATTATTTTATGATTTGGATTTAAACGAATCAAAACATTCGTAAAGATCAAAATGAATAACAAAATAACTTTGTGTTTCTGATTAAACACAGATTAATTATGATGTCGATTTCAATTTTATTCTATGAAAAACAGCCTTGTGACAATCTATTTGGAATTCAAAATCATACCAAAGTCTAGAGACAACTTGTTATTGATGTTACTTATATTTTCATTGAAATCTAATCATGCATTTGATGAAAGTTGACATCTTTTTGAACATGGAAATCTGTATGGATCTTTCTTTTTCAAAAGAACATATACACATACACAATTTCAACATAAGGCCATATATGTGTACATGCATAAATCATCCATTTATGCATTACACATACATGTGATATACCTTCTTTATAATTCATTTATTTTCTTTATCTGAAAATGTAGATTTCATTCCAAGTAGAAAGGAATAAAGGAAATATTGGTAAACTGTATGCTAATGCATGTACTGTGATATTCTTATCTTAATTGATGAAATGGAACATGTATTTCGTTTAAATGACTGAATTGCATTATTATCAAATCTGGTATAGTTCCTTTCATACATTTGTTGAACCGGAATAGCCAAGATGAGACAAACGTAGACTATGTTGTAAATTGTTTGATTCTTTATCGTGAAAAGATTGACTAGCAAAACTACTAGAAACCAGGTTGAATGTTTTGCAAATTGTGTAAATTGGATAAGATGTATGTTATCTTATGTATGTGGGAGGTTACCTTTCGAGACGGATGTCGAAAATGGGTTATCAGAGAGTATAGGTTTTGCTTTTCCAAAATCTATTATTTTTAGTTGTATATAGCATATGCTTGGCCAAGCGTTTGTAGTCCATTATGTTGAATGGTCTAATTTTTATGATGTAACTCTTTGCCATTTCCTAACATAGATCTTGCATGTTCTAAATGTAGATAGAAATGCATGTAGTTGTTAGGCACACACCAAATTCCGCCTTGCATATCGTTTTCTCTTGCTAAATATTCCGTGCAAGGTCGAGTATTCTTCGAGTTAAGAAGAATTGCAAGGAAGCGTAGCTTCGTGGTTGGGTGGAAAAGCGCCTAAACCATGTTCTCATCTACCAGATGCGGCGAGTGTTGAGGAGGAATCACATGGAATTCCATTTTTTATTATTGTACTTTGTACTATATGATGTAAACTTGAGTTGACTAAGTGGCGATGTTGGCCTAAGTCAAACTATGTAACTTGTAAAATTGACATTTGGAAATAAATATAAATTATTATTTTTGGACATATTGTGCTATGATGGAAAATAGCTGATTGATTATGTCTTTAATTTATTATTCATAATGTCATATTTTATTTATTTGGTGTTATTTAAGTATGACACATTACAATTTCTCTATAAATACTAACACGCATGCCCATTTCTAGTTTAGGTGTAGTTTCATATAGCTAAGCTATTAAGCATGATGGGTAAAGAAGTCTCATGTTAGGTGATATGTAAATAAGTTTTTGAGCCTAATGCTCGATCCTAGTCTTGATCTTCTTGCAGCTATATTGGGAAGCCTATATGCAACTCTCAAATTTTTCACTTAGCTTTAGTTCCACAACCGTTTGCACACTATGTATGATTCTGGTTATAATTCCTACACCTTTATAATTACCAAATTTTTGGCTTGCATACAGTCAGCTAAATAAATCATTGTCCTAAATAAATCATTCAAATTTTATTTTCTTAGAATATTCATAAATAAATCATTGTCCTAAGGTGCCTGTCTGACATCGGGTAAATGTGCAGTCATATTCTAAGCTTGCCTAGATAATTCTTAGCCTGCATTTGTTTGGCATTCAGCCCTATTGGTGCCCTTAGGCCCTAGCAGTCTGCACCTACCATTTTTTATAGGGAAGCAGAGTAGTCAAACCAAGATAGTGTTCTATGTCCTAACACGTTGTTTCTGGATAGAAATAGATCGAGTGTTTTTAAGAGTGATCTTAGTAGATAACAGAAAATCTCATAAACTTTTACTTCTGTGTTGAATTTTGTATTTGATTTCTATGTTTAATATTTTTAAACTTACACACAAAGCAGTCTTGAAACACACCGTGCACAATCACAGAGTGCTGAGAAACATGATGTTTGTTCAAAGCAATCACAATAAATCATAAAAAACTACTTTGCACTCCTCTGTTTCCTTATATAATTTGCATGGTATGATTTCTCTGGTAGTAATTGCATATATATTGTATTTCCCTACAGTCAAGTTATATAACACCCATGCTTTAGCATATTTTCTCTACACCATGCAACATGTTTACTTGGTACATATTAGTCCTACTCACTCCCTCAAATCTCCTGAGTCCTACCTAATACCGGTATATATTCAATTTTCAAATGATTGTTATCATAAATGTCACAATTATTTTACATTTAGATGCACCCACATAAGGAAAACATTACTTTTTTTTTAAACCAGTACAACGTTAATACAAAGGGGAAAATTATCTAAGGAAACAAACTGCAATTCTTAATTTACTAAAGTAGGATTTAAGTAAAAACAATGTAAAGAATTTAAGCACACAAGCAGGACGGTTGTCCAAAAAGAAATTTAAAATGTAACATTAAGGCATAAAAGCATGATCACCTGTTCAAAGCAAGCTATAAGGTTGTTGAATTGTCAGAAAAATATAATCAAAATTCTACATGTAGATTCAACAGCTTCTAAGAGACAAAGAAAATAGGGGCTGTGCAGAGGTGAACAATTACCTATTGCTTCAAATTGTTTGACTCGATCCTTGATTTGTTTGAGTGTCAATGGAGGCTTGTCAGCATTTATAGCCGATATTTCATAGCATGAAAAGGCATTTTCATACATACTGGAAAAAGACACAAGTATAACTTAGTTGTTCTTTGTATGCTAAGCCACCAACATGCACAGATTGTCCTATTAAGAGTAAAATGTGATACTAGAAATAAACAAATCTGCAAATGATTTTACATGTAATAGTGGGAATTTCACTATATATTAGTTTGATATGTCTCAACATAAGCCTCACAACATGCAATTAATAAGCACAACAATATGTGCAACAAACTGGAATCGTAACTGTTGACACTTTAAGTTTTAGAGCCATTTCATTGGAGATGTTAAATTTAAAGTGTTTATGAAAAATCAAAGATGAGGGACAGCATGGTGAAAAGTGTTAAGAGAGAAAATGAAGCAAAATGGAAAACGTAAAAGCAATATTGGACCAAGTCATTTTGGGTGCCAAGGGAAAAAATTGTTTTCAGTTTCTTTATCCCACGTTGCAAGAATGGCTTTAGGGTTTCCTGGCATGTGGAACGAGTCTCAGGATAGTTTGTTGCAGATTTTAGGGAAAATCAGAGACACCAGGTTGCTGGCTGAGGAAGAGGCGTGGATATTGGGGGATTAAAAGAGTCTGCCCCCACATTGCAGATTTTTTCCAAGAAGAATGGGCACGTTGCAAACATTGGAGGTGCATGACACGTTGAAGGAAGGTGGAGAAGTTCCAGGAAACTCATGCATGTCTCACCCATATATGCAGAGGTGTCCAAAGTGCAAGTTCTACATGGCTAAACCCCATTTTTTTTACCAGGTATGTTATGTATTATGGGAGATTTTAGAACTGTTCAGAAAAACATCCAAGGAGCTTGCATGTAAAATCTCAAATTTGTAATGTTTCATTTGAAATATTGAGTTCTAAATAGAGCCATGAAAAACATGGGTAAGGTCTTGTTTGAGATTTCACCTCTGTCAAACAGAGATAGGATAGTGCATAAAATAAAAATACAGAATCAAACATAGATGATACTGAAAGTTTGCTGAAGATTGTCACGAAAGTTTCAAAGATTGTATGCAGTTAACTATTGATTGCTTTTGGGTTTGCATTATTTTGTTTCTCTACAATCTTTTTGTTGTGGATGGAGAGTGAATGTTAAACCTCACAACAAGACCTGCACCATTTCAATTAGCCTCCTCATAATTTTCACCTGCATAGGAATAGCTGGAAGTGTCTTTCCTTATGTGGAATAAGTCGCATACAGTGTCAGCTGCTCCATGCTCATAGTTTTCCTGTCCACTATCCTCAATCAACTTATTATGAGACAAAATAATGTTCTTGCACTCCTGTACACAATTTTCTGATATTAACCATCCAGAAATCAATTCAAGGAGAGTTTCCATTGAAAGAGAATTGAGGAGGGAGTGATAAGGGGGCTCTTTATCCTGGCACGTTATCCACCCAAAACAGAACAACAACTCATTATGATGTAGTGACAGGATTGGGCTGCACTGGTTTGAGTGTTGTAATTGTGTGCAGTGATATGGAGGTTGCAATCCAGTGATAAAGGGATAAGGTGTGCATGTCTAGCAGAAATAAAGGATAAGACTGCCAATGGTTTGGATGTCAAGATTGCCAAAATGATAGATGAAAGAAGACACTTTTGTGGCAATGCATGACAATCACTTCAGATGATAATTCCAGTATAAGGATAGTTGCAGCTTACTTTGAAGATAGCAAACAAATTGATCCAAGGACCTGTGATAATTGCAAAGGAGTGATCTTACAAAATGGATAGAAGACAATCCTAAAGGGACATGCAACATAGTTCATGAAAAGGTGCCAGCAGTATACACAAGAAAGTCTATCATTGTTGAAGAAATTCGAGATTTTGCATGGCAGACCTTACAAGAAGGCATACCCTGGATAAGATGCTGAGAAGACAAGCAAAGGGCAGTCACCCTTTTGGACAGTTTCAAGTCCAAGTTCCAGGCCTGAAGTATTTGGTTACTATGATGGGGATGAGCAGTGAAGAAATTTGAATATGGACACCCATATTAATAAGAACAAGGACCCCTATGACAGAGACAAGGCAGTTGAACAGTCAATACAAGGTCAACATGAATGGACAATGTGACAGTCTTAATATAGCACAAAAATACCTTGACAAATGTAACAACAGTTCATGAAAGAGTTCCAATGTGCAAAGGCTAATGGCAAGGAATAATGGGGTTGAAGAGCTCATAGTGAAAGGGATGATCTTGAGAAAGGTACAGATACTATCATGATCTCAATAGAAACAAGCACCTCCTACTGCCTTTATAAGTCAGGAAAAGGGGAAAACAGAGGCTTTCTTTATATTGGGATATAAAACCATATACATGCCTTTCTCTGATGATGCTGAAGAAACATTTTTCAAGGTTTTGTCAATGTTGCAGGTAATGGGCATGGTGAAAGTTAAATGGTTAAAATGTTGTTCTTGAACTCTAAGGTGGGTTCAACTAGGGAAAAGTGGAGGAAGCATCGTAATGGGTGCTAGTCATGAAGTTGAAACTCATGGGGCAGATGTGTCTGTCCATTGAACTGAGAGTATTGTAGGATAGGTTGTGCCAGTGACAAAAGTAGCAGAAAATCAGAGACAAACAGGTGCATTTCTTCCTGATGGTGGATTAATGGGCTATACTTGCAAAGATCAAAATGAAGAACAGTAGTTGGAGTTGCATTCAATAAGATTCAAAATGTGACTTGAGAGTACAATAATGCCAGTGTTTCAAAGGCGGCAAACAATGATGAGGCACTTGTAAGTAGACCAAAGGATCAGATCAAATGGGCAAGAATGGTGACAGTCATGAATTTTCTAAGACAATCACTTGGTGGCAGTCTTAGAACTTTGCAAACTTCAAACATTTTGAGTTTGAAATGAGCAGAGGCATGGTATGCTACAGCCAGTACAAGAAAATGAACAAATGTGTGATTGTTTCAATTTCTCAAAGCTCTCCTACGCCCTTCAAAAGAGTCTTAACCATCTCAAACTCATTGCACACATGCCCTATCATTATGCAAGAGAGGTTAGAGTTGGCAGTTTGAATGAATTAATGGCAAAGGTGGCCGCATCATGAACAGTTATGAGCAGTTGAGGAGATTTAGGAGCAGTTGGCAAACAAATTGGAATATCTTAGTAGAAAATGAGACAAAAGTAGTTGAAAAGGTCAGCATTCTTCTATCTACGCCTACTTGAAGCTTTTGGTGGAGTCAAACAAGGAAAACAGTTTCAGGTGCTCAAGTGGAGAGAAAGTAGTCAACTCAAGGGAAATTTTGACTTGTTCAAACTATGACACATGTCATCTATCCATTGTAATAGTTTACCAAGAATTAGGAAAGCTTGTATGCTAAAAAGACACGCCTACTTTCTTTTCAGTTTAGTTCTTTCACTTTTTGAAAAGCATTGTAAGCTTCCAAAAAACTTCTTTCTGATCTTTCTGTGCATTGTAACTCAAAAAATTAGTTTTCTTGCTCATTTTAGAGCTATGTATTGTAACCATGAAGGTTCTTTCTAGCAAAGAATAAGCATTATAACTTGTTTTCAGACATGTATGCTGTTTGTAAGCATTTTTTATCAATAAAGACAAGCTGTTTTTTACCTTATCAAAACTGCTACTTTTACAAAATGGTTGATGTGATCTTGTGGTGAGATTTTTACCCTTGATTTCTATCCTGTTTTTCATTGCCTTTATGCAGAAAATATGTACTTTTGCAGGTCATTACTTGTGTTTAACAAGCTAGGAGTAAAGTTTAAGTAGTGAGGATATTTCCAACTCCTTCTAAATGCTGTCCTAGTTACCAAACCTAGTCATGAAATACTTATGCAATAAACATGTGAAATTTTGGGTTGTGTATGTCAAAGCTGAAGATGTTGATCATATTATGTTCATTTAAACAAGTACAGGTCAAAAGTCATTTGGTGTATCACCTTAGATATTAGGTTTTCATTTCTTTTTCTTTTTTTCTACCCTTTTCCATCAGTAAAGTTGTAGCTTAAGTTAGGGTAGGTGAGTACCAAAAGAACCAGCTCACTCTAGAGGCTAACTCCCATATCCTGAGCCCACAATCAGGGGAGTTATCCCATGTTTCACCAGTAGGCTGAGTTCTGCAACTCAGCAAGGGTGCACTATTTGGTGATAACAGTAACAAAGAACATTTATGTGGACACCAAAGCTAACTTCTTTGTGGTATAGCTAACAAACACACGCTCTTAAATTCTATGAAGCATGTAAATATTAAGCAGATTTAGAAATTTCCCTTACCACCAGAAGCAAAAAAATTTAAAATAACCCCAAAACTTCCCAGTTGTATCTTCATTCCAGATAATCTTTCTCTAGCTAATGTAAAATTAAAATCTTCATGTTCTCAACCATATAATCAAGCAAGCTGGGTTTTGAAAACAGATTTGATTTGTGGATTTAAGCAAGAGCAAAAAATATACTGGTACACTGATCATGGCTTGTCCTGTTCAACAAGACGTCTTATAAAAGTTGTCCATCCTATGATGTCAAAATTTGGAGTATTTCTTATTAGCTCTGAATTAAGAGAAGCAAGAAGATCCTAAAGAGGTCCATTGCAATAATATTTCACTCAAAGTAACAGGAACACAAATAGGATCAATCAGTACCATAAGCACTAGATTATTTTGTTGAGGCTGTTCTCTATGAACAAGAATGGCTGACTCAGTATGTCATATTATATAAAACCCTTTGTTGGATGCAAAGTAATGAAAGAATAGAAGAGAATATTGCATAAGGCACACAATGGAATGTCTGTGCATCCTTTTTTAGTATTAAGAAGGAAAGTTACATTGGTTGCAACTTACATTGAGTACGTTACTCTATTAGGCATTACTAATGCATAAGTCATTACATTATATACCTTATGTCTAAGCATTATGTCAAATACCCCCTCTCCTTAAATGCTGAAACTGAAAACAACCCCAAATTTTTATGAACAGAATAGAGCCAAGAAGTTTTGTCATTTGATCAGCAAACTGCTCCTGAGATGCACAGTATTAGAGAGAAATGTCTTCAAGATCAACCACTCATCAAATGTAGTGATGATGAACTTCAATGTGTTTGATTCAAGTATAATAAATTAGATTCTTCACCAACTTCAAGACAAGCTAATTGTTGCAAAAAGGTTGAGTCAGTATAGTCCAAGAAAGTTGGAAATCACACAAATCTCAGCATAGCTTTACCACTTTACAACTAGCACTAATAACTACTTTGTACTGTGCTTCAGTGGAAGATAAAGCCACAGTTTGTTGAAGCTTATCTCTACCACCAAACAACTCCTAAACCTAAAGAAAAAATGTAGCTAGTAGTTGATCTCCAAATATCATCTAGTCCATCCAATCATTGTCTCAGTTTGATATCCTGTCAACAAATTTTCTATTCTCGGCTATAGAATGCCAAAGTCAAGACTGCACTTAACATCTCTCAATAGACATTTGGATGCTTTCCAGTGACCTAGCTTCACTAGTGCTAAAAAACTGAGAGATGACCAACAGCAAAGCAAAGATCCAGTCATGTGGATCTAAGATATATCAAGCTACCCAAGAATGATTTAGAGTTATTCATTGGCTAGTGACGAATCATCATAGGCTAACTCCAACTGACCTCCATTGGTGTGATGGAAGGGATTGCAATCTATAATGGAAAACCTATCCAAAAAATTGGTAGCATACTTGACCTAAGATATGAAAATGAGATGGTCATGTTGCTAGAAATCTACACCTAACCAATATTGTAGAGGGCCTAGATCAATCATGTCAAAAATAGAACATACATCAAATTTTACTCACTATAGTGTAGTAACTCCACTACTTGTGACGGCAAGATCAACATAAACAAGGACATAATGTTATCACCATGGCTTTTGAAATAGAGATTCAGATTAGAGAGACTTCTTCAGAATCTAGAATCTCAAGATATTAATCAATCTTCTTGTACTGAGCCCATAGAACATGCTTAAACCTATACAGAAAAAGCCCACAAACCAGATGATCACTACTACATACTTGAAATCCTTCAAGCTACACCATGTGAACCTCCTCACCCAAATCCATGTTTAAGAAGGCACTATAAACATCCATTGATATACCTTCCAACCAGACCAAGTTGTGGTGCAGAGAAACAATCAAGATGTGTCCATCTTCACAATAAGAGTAAAATTATCCTCGTAGTTTATCCCTTCTTATTGCAAATGGCCTTTTTCAACAAGACAAGCTTTGTAATTGTCCAAACTCCAAGTACTATCAACTATCCAGTTGATTTTTTCCTCCCATCTGCATCCAATAAGATTTTAACCTAGAAGCAACTATCTCAACTCCCAAGTGTGATTCTTCATCAAGGCATCATATCCAACCTGCATTGCAGCTTCCCATTCAAGTTTGTTGTTAGGTTTTGCATACCAATTATGGTTGATGCACCTTGACAAGATTGGAAGAAAGCAAAAAAAACATGTTCTAAACTCACATCTTGTCCAAAACAAAACTCTCACTAAACTCGCTAAACTCACTAAACAAATAGGTTCATTATTATAAAGAAAAAAACTTCCATTCTACAAAACAAACTCTTATCAAAAATTGTTGAGTACTTGTGTTCAAACAATCGAATCTAAGGACAAGAACCCTTGGGTTTGCTGGAGATCAGAGGACAGCAACCCTTTGGTTTCAAGAGTCAAAGGACAAAACCCCTTTGGCCCTAGAGGACAATTTCACTCAAAGGTTGTGACTGAGCTTTCAGAATTGTGAGTTCAAGATATTTTAAGTTTGTGAAATTTGCAGTTGTTTGTTGTGAGTTTAAGCATAGTAGTTCCGATTTGTTGTTGCTATTGTTGCAGCTGTTGTTTATGTTACTGTTGCAGCATATTTTGGTGTATTCCAAACTCCTTAAAAATAAGAAAAAGGTTCTAAAATTTATCTTTCTTTGTTGGCTTCATTTGTTTATCTGAGTTATCAATGTTGATATAAAACTTAAAAAATCAAGGTTTTTGCAAGATCTGGTTAAAATATGTAAATCTAAATTTTATGTACCAAATTTATTCATTTAGGGTTTACTACAGAGGTATCAGAGCTAATGATCTTGCCAACCTGTAGGGTAATTTAATAATTGGTGTTTTCCAACAATAGAGAATTAGATTTCTTAGATGGGAGCAAAGGACATTATAGATAGAAGGCTGAGTCAGAGAAGGAGAAGTTATGACAGAAAGGAAGTTTAATGTGGTGCTTGATATGTTGGCGCAAATGCTTCATAAAATGGCCAATAACATAACTAGCTGCATTATCCAGAAGGGTCAGACAAGATCTTCAAGAGCTAATATTAATAAGTATAAAAGTGATGACAACAACACCAAGAGAATAGTGGTTGGTTTTGTTGATAGACCTCTCCAACCCATTTTCCTTCGCAAAGAAGAAGGAATTCCTATGGTAAAGATTCAAAATTCAATGGAGGAAGATATCGCTGCCTGTTATGCTGAATATAAAAGATTTCCAGGGGAGATCCAAGATGCAATGTCTTTCTCAGAATTCATAAATATGAAGAAATCCAGATATACAATTGGACAAAGAACCAGGATGAAATGTTGTAGAGACGACAGGAAGAAGTGTTTGGTAGACTTTTCAAAGATTATCAGAAGCTTCAAATGGTTTCAAAGCTGCACTTCCTTTTGAAAGGATCTTAAAGGTGTCGGGAAAAGGGGATCTATGTAAATACTTAAGGAAGTTGAGAAAGGAAAAAGAAAAGTCAGAATTGAAAGAAGTTACATAGAGCAGGAATCAAAGAAAATATTCATGAATGAGAAAATTCCCCATAACACAAGAAAAGGGGATGATACTAGAAATGAACTCAAAATAAAGGAATTTTGCCTCTATTTCAAAGAGCCTTGGGAGTCAAGCCACAAATGTTAAGGCAAAGATGAAATGATGTCAGAAGTAGAGTCAAAGAAATCTAATAAAAAGCCAAAAAGGAAAATGATGGAAACAGAAAAAGTGATGAGTACACTAGAGTAAAAGCTTCATGAAAGGCTCAAAGAAGAAATTTCCGAGCATGAACCAAAGAAAGTAAAACAATTGCAGCTACAAGAAAGAAGAAACAAACCATGGAGGAATCCACCAAGCAAATGGTACGTATGGATCTTTGTTGAGAAAATGATACCTTATTGATTTCCAAAGTTTAATGTCAAAAAAAAATTGATCTTGATAAAGTTAAGGAGGAACAAAAATCATTTGTTGAAAGCATAATTGGAAAGGATGTGCCAATTCAAGAAACATCCAATTATCTTCCAAAGATTGAGTTAGTTCCATATGGGGTTGATTTTTAGAATAAGCATGTCAATGGGAAAGCAAGTAAGAAAGATGACCTAGTTGGTGTCACTAATTTTAAATTTTTGGGTCAAAAGAAGAGTAATGTTGTTTTGAACCTTTTAGAAATCTCTAAATTAGCAAAGCGTGGTAAACACTTTGATTGTCTTGTAATTATAGCTCAAGAAATAAGGATAGTTGTGGCAAATATTTATTGCACCAATTTCTTACCATATTATTTCAAATTTCTTTTTATTTTGAGAAGCAATCTAACAATGATGAAAAGATGAAGGATACAAAATTCAAAGGGAATCCTTTCTCTCAATTTCAAGATTGCTCAGGCATGATGATGTGGGATTCGGGTGCTATAACCAAAAAACTCCAAAATGAAGATACTATGAGGCACACACAAATTGAATATTTTTATGGGTTCAATTTGATAGATGCTAATAGATTCACCATTCACTGTACCCAAAAAAGCAAGCAACTCATTGTTACCATTACTGAGCATAAGATATGTACTACATCCTATGCTATGAGAACTGAAATGGTTGTGTGTGTCAACAAGTCTCATAGGCCTCAAAATTTTGAAGGAAGAGAAATTTTAATTTTTGGCAAGTTCTATTTTCCAATAAATTCACGAAATCATCGAAAGTGTAACAAGGCTAAGGGAAAGAATTTAAGTTGCTAACAAGTTATGCTTCTCACTAAGTTCACAAGTTTGTGAACTCCCCAAAAGTGCGACAAGGTTTGTAGTTTTGCCAATTCACCAAAAATGCGAAAGACTAACAAGGTCCACAGGTTTGCCAATTTGTCAAAAGATCAACAAAGTTCACGAGAAGCTAAATGTTCCCACAAAGATGTTGGTGAGTTTCTAAGTTCACAAAATTGCCGAAAGTGCGACAAAGATAAGAATGGGAAAAATTGTTGACCAATGCAATAAAGGAAAATTCACACAAGCAATAAGAAGGCATATTCAAATTTTAAGCAAGGAAAAGGAGACAATCAGTAACAATTGTGTATACACATGTCACCTACTCCTTTGAATGCCAATGGATGTGGTTGGTAAATCATTAGCTACCTTTAACACATGCATGATCTAAGCCACTCATTTGAGCAGGACTCCTTATCAACCATAGGGTTCAAGGATTTAAAGAGTGAATGGGTTCATTGAGAAAAAAAAAACTTTCAGTTTACAAAAGAAACTCTTGTCACAAATTGTTTTGAGCACTTGTGTTCAAGCAATCAAATCTACGGACAAGAACCCTTGTGTTTGCTAGAGATCAGAGGACAAGAACCCTTTGGTTTCAAGAGTCAAAGGAAGAAAGCCAAAGTTTGGCCCTATAGGACAACTCACTCAGAAATTGTGACAAAGCTTTCAGAATAACAAGTTAAGCTACTTCAAGTTTGTGTAATTTGCAATTGATTAAGCTGCCAACAAATTATGTTTCTCGCTAAGCTCACAAGTTCACAAACTCCCCAAAAGTGCGACAAGGTTTGCAAGTTCGTCAATTCACCAAAAGTGCAAAAGAGCAACAAAGTACACAAGTTTTCCAATTCACCGAAAGGCCAATGGAGTTCACAGGACATTAAATGTTCCGACAAAGAAGATGATGCTGATGAATTCATAAGTTTAAAGTTCACAAAATCACCAAAAGTGCAACAAAGTTGGGAAAGGGACAAAATCGCTTACCAATGCAATAAAGACAAATTCAAACTTAACCAAGAAAAGCCAAATTCAAATTTTAAGCAGGAAAAGGGAGACACCAGTAATGGTTGCATCTACACATGTTGCCTATTCCTTTAGTTGTCAATTAATGTTGTTGCTAAATCATCAAGTACCTTTGACTCATGCATGATCTAAGCCACTCATTTGGGAAGGATTCCTTATTAGTCGTAGATTTCAGGAATTTAAAAAGTAAATGGGTTCACTGTGAAAAAAAAAACTTTCATTCTACAAAAGAAACTCTTGTCAAAAATTGTTTTGAGCACTTACGTTCAAACAATTAGATCTAAGGAGGAGAACCCTTGGGTTTGTTGGACATCAAAGGATGAAAACCTTTTAATTTCAAGAGTCAGAGGATAAAACCACTTTGGCCCTGTAGGACAATCTCATTCAAAGGTTGACTGAGCTTTCAGAGTCATAGATTCAAGTTGTTTCAAGTTTGTGTAATTTGCAGTTGTTTGTTGTGGGTTTAAAATAGTAGTTTCAGTTTATTGCAGCTATTGTTTATGTTACTGTTGCAGCATATTTTGGTGTATTTCAGACTCTTTAAAAATAAGAAAAAGTTTCTAGAGTTTATCTTCCTTTGTTGGCTTCATTTGTTTATCTGTCTTATCAATGTTGATATAAAAATTGTGAAGAAATCTAGGCTTTTTCAAGATCTGGTTAAACTATGCAAATCTATATTTTATCTGCCAAATTTGTTTGTTGGGGTTACTACACACAGCCTGCATTCATAAATGTGGCAAAACATGGGATGTTTTTCCTTTTTAAGCCCTTCATACCCTCCATTCTCACTTACACAGTGATCATTTTCCTTTGAGCTCTCTTTGTGGCAATTTTAAGTGATTGCGGAAGCAAAAATTTCAAATACTCTCAAAGATCTTTTAGGTGTAATTTTTTTCTTCCATTTTTTTCCAAGTTTTCTCAATTTTATTTTACACTTTTAAATTCTTCCAAGCATTTATAATTGATGTATTTTACATGCATTTAAATCAATCTATGCTAGCTAGGGTTTTGTAGCAAAGAAATCTGTTATTTTTTCAAAACAAAGGTTCTACATTTTTTGTTTTTTCCAATGCTACAGTTTGTAGCAATTAAATTCTATTTTTTTTGTTCAATCCCCAAGTATAAATTGTGTATCCAATGCCATGAGGATGTGGATGTGTAAGTTGAAGCATTGACAATAGGGATGCCACTTGGAAGCATGGCATACCATGGCCAACCTTGGAACTGGTCATTTACAACAATTGTGGATTGAAGATGAGCGGAGGCATCAATTGCCCAAAATACCAACTTTTACTAATTGCTGACCACCATGTCAAATTGTGCCCTAACATTGAGCTAGAGGTTGTACAAGAAATTAATGTGGCCCTTTCTTTCACAAATAAAAAAAAATAGAGAAGATGAGGATAGCTGCACCCATTGCAGCAATGATAAATCCAAATGTGGTGTGAGAATCAAAAGGTGGAAAGAGAGATAAGATTGTGGGCTCCTCTCATGATCCATGAATTCAAGGCATGTCCACTTCCTCAGGCTCCAACCAAATGTAATCACAAGGTTTTTTGTTCCATGGAATATGCCATGTTCAAAGCTTTTGCTTGAAGGTACAAGTTTGAATAAGGAGAAGCATGATGAATCAAGCACAACTTGTGCAAATCTTTAGCACTACAACTTTCCATTCAATGTGGCAAGAAGCACATACTATGCAAATTTGGTCACATTATTGACAGTTGCAAGGAAAGGGTTCAAGGTACTGAGTTCACATGGCTTAAGTGCTTTGTTGTTCCAAAAAGTAGTGGCAAACAAACAAAAAATTATCGAAGAGAAAATGAAATATTGGTGTACAAGGGATGCACTATCTTATCAAATGGGTAGATAAATGTAAGGAATCATACACTTGTCAACTTTCTAATGGATTCAAATAGTCAAATAGTGTTTTTGAGGTCCATCAAAGCCTCTAACAAAGTAAAGAATGTTAAGAATCTAAGTCCACGGAGAAGATTTATCTTAGAGGTTGGTATAGAAAATGTGGTCCAAGTTGTAACATATAATGCTTTCAGACTTGTGTATTGGATGGTTGCAAGATATAGGAATGCAAAGAGGAGGCTATTCTCTTTGCCACTAGCTATCCAAGAGAGAACCACCCGCCCAAGCATGAGGTAACAAAAAATCTCGGTCTTCACTTCATTTCAAATCTTTGATGTGTGTAATTATTGCTTAATTACAAAGTTCTAAATGTTTTCTCTATAGCTACTTGCTGGGAAAATTGCGGTGTGAAAATCTCAAACCTTCAAAACATTGCCCTCCAAATTTTGCACCAACCTTGGAATGCTTCTAGATGAAAGCACAATTAAAGTTTGTTTGATGTCATTCACACAAAGAAATGCAACAAGTTGATACAAAAGCACCTCAATGACCTCATCTTCATGCAATACAAACTTTGGCTTCATTGAAAAATGATGAGGGCTCAAATACTCATGACACAATTGACTTTGGATTACATCAATCCATATAGTGACTAGATCATCTAGGATGAGAACCCCATGTTTATAGAAGACATGACTATTGATTTTGAACAAAAAGCAAAGGAGGGTGGAGCAAAAGCAAAAGCATTAAGTGTTGGATTGGAAGACATCATGTGTAAGGCCCATAGCCATATGTGCTATGTTTTGCTATTTGATTTTGATATAGTATTTATAACGATTATTCCAATGATGTTTAATATTGCCATCTAGATGTTCAATGTGCTTTTTGAGACACATGTTATTATTACCATATGATGAGACATTTTTTTAAAATTTAAAAGTGATGTTCTAGAGCACTTTTATGTCTCCAAAGCAATGGTTGAGAATCAGCATGGGAATTCCATCAAGGTTATATGTAGTGAAAATGGTGGAGAACATATCAGGAAAAACTTTCATGCCTTCAGCAAGAAACATGGGATCATTCATCAGAGTATTGTGTCCTATACTCAATAAAAACGAGTAGAAGAAACAAAGAATAGGGTGCTTGTTGAGATGCCAAGGTGTATGTTACTTGGCATGAAGATTGACTTCAGATTGTGGACTCAAATGGTTAATTATGCTTGTCATATCAATAATCATTCACCTGCTAGAGCTTTGATGAACATGACTCCAAAAGAGAAGTAGAATGGGGTAAAGCATAGTGTGGAGCATTTATGCATGTTTGGATGTGATGCTTGGTTTCATACCTCAAATGAAAGGAATACCAAACCTGAGGCGAAAAGAAAGAACTACATTCTTCTTGGGTATTATGAAACCTTCAAAGGATATAGGCTTTGTGACCCTACTAATACTGAGAAGATTGAGGAAAGTAAGAACATAAGCTTTATTGAGAGGTTTCTTTCTTTTATTGATGGATCTTCTTCACATCCATTTTTGCTTGAGGAGTCCCAATCTACTTTGATTACCCCTTTACATTTTCAGTGGCCCTCTGATTCAGCCGAAGAGATTCATTGTATTGATGATCATATATCTTTTTCTCATGTTGGACAAGATGGTGTGTTTGATGGAGGAAATATGGCAGTCTCCATGGCAGACAAAGCAATCATATTGAGGATGTACATGATCACACTTACGTTGATGCTACAGTCGCTTCTGACTTTTACACTAGGCCTAAGCAAGCTAAGAAGATTTTGAAGATGTTCCTAAGTAATCATTAGAGTTGATGTGGAAGGAAAGACTTGTGCCCAATAGAACAAAATGAACTTTCCATTCATGGGTAAGGCCAAGGGAAGGGGAGATCCTTCTACCTTCAAGCAAGCACATGGGAAACCCAAATGGGAATCAGCAACAAGAGATGAATATGAGGCCTTGATGAGGAACAACACTTGGAAGTGTATTTCTAGGCCCAAGGGTACTCTGGATATGGAAGTTTTATGTGGGAGGGATAGCTTAACCAAGTGGATTGGATATTCAGATTCTAATTATGATGGTGATGAGAATGATTGAAGATCTACTTCTGGTTATATTTTCACCTAAAATGGTGGCCCAGTTTCATGAATGAGCAAGAAGCAAAACGTTAGTTTCCAAGTCTTCTATGTAGGCAGGGTACTGGAGTTTAGCTCAGGCAGAAAAACAATTGCAATGGTCTTGTCCTCTACTTGAGAAGCTTGGCTTCACACAGTATGGACCCTAAGGATTTGGGTAGTCAGTCAAAGTGCTATCCATAAGATCAAAAATCTAGTTTTGCTTCAACAGTCAAAACACATCGAGATAGACATGCATTGTATTCATGAGAAAGTGCAGCATGGAGAGATTGATGTGCAATATATTCCAACTAAAATGCAACTAGCAGATATCTTCACCAAACCTTTGGTGGAGATTCCATTTGTTTGTCTTTAAGAGATGATTGGGATACAGGATATTGTCATCAAGGGAGGTATTCAGTTAATGACACCTCCAACTCCCTAAGTCAATCTTAAGGAAGTGAGTCAATCTTAACGAAGTGTGTTGAGTGTTAGGATTGGCTAGTGGCTTGTGTTCATTACCACAATATTGCCTGTCATTTAACACTCTCATACATAGTATCTATTTAGTGTATTTATTATTTTGGTCTTTACAATCAACAATCATGATTTAACCCTTATATGTTGTTAATCAGTTATCAACACTTCTTTAGGCACATCCACACAAATCACAGCTCGGTTAAGGTTGACAATACATACATACATATTATATATAACCCACCTAACCTTTTCAAAGCAGCTAAGTTCTTTCATTATAAATGTATTCTACTGCATTTCAGAATTTGTTATCTATTTCTTCTTTTGTATTATTCTTGTGGTAATTATTTGATGATCAATCTTGTGGCAAGGATTGCACAATCCTACAAAAGTTAGTCTAAAATGGGTTTCTTGTTCATACTTCTTAAGGTTATTGATGAAATCCACTATAATAATATCCTAGTAACAGCAAATCATGATTTATTATTTGAGATTTACTTTTCATAAAGATCCAATAAACCAAATTAAAAATTTGCCTGGAAGCTATCTCCAAAAGTCTGGCGTGGCCTTCATGTAAAGGATTGAATGAACCAGACAAAATCACTCTTCGGCCAAGCTTCGAAACATGTCCTACAACAGGGCATCTTGTAGTGTTATTGTTTTTATTTAAATTGGCAGTATATAACATAATTCACTTTAATAAAATTATCCCAAGATTTATGCAAGAATTTTTCCACCAACCTTTATCAAAAGAGTAAATTTTCATGCATATTTGCCCAGAAATAAGTTGCTCCAATTCTTCATCTTCATGAAAAGACTGTTTGAAGTCCTTAATTATCTCATCCTCTTGCAACGCCATAAGTGGATCCATTGAGACATTGCATGCAGTAGCAATTCCCTAACCAATTTGAGTGTCAACTATTAATATTTAGGTTGTCAAATAATGAATAATTTTATCATTTGAAATAAAAACTTTTGTATTGAATCTTTATTTCAATTAGGATATAAATGAAATCCCCAGGAAGTAAATAATACTGAAGACATTGACAACCTTAAATACATTACACAATCATCATTCAGACAAACAATGGCATTCTTTGATACAAAGTAAAGTCGAACTCTAATGCACTCCAAGAATGTAAAAGAAATTGTGGAAATAGGCACCTTTTAATTAGGGGAAAAAATGTTGAATTTTCTAGCGAGACATTGGAATCTTTAGGCCACTGGAAACCACTGAAAAAATAATAGATTTAGTTCATCTCTTCCTCTAGATGATTTCCATAAAGGATTAAGCATATTGTCATGCAAAAGATAAACACAAACAAACTATAACATGAGTTTCCGTGGAGTGTGACAAACAACATTCAGACAAATATCCAAAATTTGTATAAAACTTGATATAAATTATAAGTTTCTATAGATTGAGACCAACACAATTTGAAAATTCATACAAATATTTGATATATTTTAGAAGCAATGGTGATTGTTAGATTGGTATTCATGCATTTAATACGTAATAAAGAGCTTTCTACCTGTTACAACTGCCCACTATTAATTATATGATTAATGTATCTAACAAATTTTTTTATAGGTAAAACAGGGATCACCCAGGTTCCCCACCCCTAAAAGTAGGGCATCAGCCCACAAAAAAGATATCAAAATAAAGTTGTGCTTACTTCAAAAGCATGCATCATCATTATATCAACAGCAGTGCACAGTCCGCCACCCTACTATAACAAAATGCAGGCAGCCTGCTAATGAAAAACAACTACTAATTAGACAAGACACCTTCTGCACTAAATCTGAGAAAACCTAGTTAAACACCTAGCATAAAGCAAAATAGACTGAACAGAGTAAACTAGATCCAAAAAACCAAATTGCAGCAGCATCACAGGCACCTACAGCCGAAGTGCCAGCACATCTGTAGTGACACAAAAATTTGACACAATTTTCTTCAAAAACTTTTCAACCTATGCCCATAGTTATTCTTCTTTTCACTTGCTTCCATAAGAGCCCACATTTCCTCTTAGTATCTTCTTCCACCAATTTCCTTGTACTAAGATTTCCCATTGTTTTAACTTTTTGCATCCAAAAAGCAAGTGCAGAGGCTCCAGGGCACTTTTGGTTATGCTCAGGCCCATGTAAATTTCTAACAGATCTCTATCTAGATTTCTCCCCACCACAAACTACTTTTAAAACACTTCATCATCACTAGAGGAGTCTTCTCCCTCTAGCTCCTCTGTACAAGCATCCATCTGTTCTTCATCTTCACTGATAGAGACCTTTAAAAATGTCAGAGCAAGTGGACTTCATAACACTGATGGCCATCTGACACAACTATTTTCTGACCCCTGATAAATTTGTGCAAGCCAAAAAGAAATAGGTATGCTTCCAGCAGTTTTTAACCCAGAGATTCAATTTCTTCCATCTTGGGCTGGTTGTATTTTTCTTGAACCTCAAGTTGTTCCCAAGGCAACTTCCATTGTAGCTATGTCCTCCAATTTGCACGATTTTGTTACCATCCACCATATAGTGAGCAGCCTGCTACAAACTCTAGAAAATTCCTCATGAAGCTAAATTGAATGGAAGCATAAGTGCATCTGTCCTCAATGATTAATAGACATTAAAAATGAATCACATTCTTAACTGTTGCTATCCCTTCCAGCTCATTCCTTCTCTGAACACATTTTGCAAGCGTCTATTAGAGACTGCACCAGCTTCAAGAGAATCAAGGAAGGGTTTGGCAGGAGAGGCCATTGTCAAGCAGCATGCAAAGGAAAAGCCAGAGAGAGTTGCAGAGTTGAAGACAATACCAAATAGCAAGATATGCAAATGCAAAGAAAAAAAGCACAGGGAAAGGGACTTAGAGTAGGGATATCATGAAATTAAGAGGTACATTCACAGGTTCCCCCATCATTCTGTACCCTCTACTAAAACAAAATCCACACTGCACTAGATCTTTAGCAAATAAGCCATACTCAAATATTTTAAAGTGTTCAATATAATGCCAACATATATTTACAGTATAATATATTATATATGGTAGGTATATAATATGCTTCTCTCAAAAAGCTTAATCCTTGAAGGGTTACTGCAGATATTGCATCAGGGTTGATCTTGAAACTCTTTTCTAACCAGCTTTGCTGAAATGTTGGAGCGTCATAAGAATTCTTTTTACAGTGAAATGAAAATATTTATTTTTTCTTTCGTTTTTTCTACTTTCTTTTTTCTTTTTTTTTCTTCATTTTGCCTTGCAGTGTCATCAATTGTCCTCTTCTTCACACTAGAGTCATTCACTATCTCAAGCACATTGCTTATGGCACTTGCCAGATATGTTATTATTCTACTAGTTTACCAAAACCTCTATGTTTACCCATTCAGTTTTGTACACAAAATAATCTATCATTCATGTCACTATCTCAAGAGCTGTAATCAATTTTCCCCCTTAGTAAAGTTTATATGACACATTAAAATAACTTATCACATATTCCCTTTTCTAAATAAACCAAAAACATTTGCCTGAGTGATTTAAAAAATTGATTCCCCGCCTTTAAAAACATTAGTTTTCTTTTGCAATGCGTTGTTTTCTCTATATTGATTTATTTAAACTCTTACATAATTTCTTGTGTCTAACTACCCTTCCCTTCTTGAAGACCTCTGCACTTCTTGGAGAATGCTTTTAACATGACAATCCTTAATAACTATGTTCCACAGGGACATCCCTAGCCTTGAAATAGGCAACCCTATTCCCCATGGCATTTCCAAGACGATGGGATGGCATGGGATGTTCCCTAGTCGTCCCCAAATTTTCTTGAAACTGCAAAACATCCCCAAAATGGCATAAAATGCAGTGTTCCACGGAGTTTCCTGAAGGGGATGCGTCTCGGGGACGGGGGGACAAGGGGTCTAAGTTTGGGGACGGCAGGGGGACGACGGCGGGGGGGCGGCGTTGATATACATATGGTACTTGAATAACTAGTTATAAAAAGATGTTTCAGAATAACATTTCAAATTAAACTTTGGCAAATTAGTAAAATTGCAAATACTAACATTTTGAATACTTGAATACTATTAGTAATCAAATAAAATATTAAAATTTGACAAATGAAATTGTCGAATTTGAGATTTCTATTATATGAATATCGAAAATATGACATGTCACATCATAATATCATATCATAATCATAATGATAAAATTGATTACAATGAGTAGCATGAGTACATTGATATCATAATCAAAATAAGTACAAAATGCAAAAATGTAGTGAAGGGAGGCCTCTAATCATCCCCAAACTCCTCATCATTCGAACTGTTGGAATCCTCGTGATCAAGCGCTGCCAAACTAACACCAACCAACCCTACATCTGAAGCTGAAACTGGAGCATCCTCATCAATCTGTTATGGCTCCTCTGGGTCTACATCCCACCGTGCTGCTGGACTCTCTTTGTACAAAAGTGATTTGCAGTCAATGAGATGCAAAGCACTATGTACAGCCACAAGCTTCTCTGCTCTCCTAGAGGTAAGTCTGTTCCTCTTAAGAGAGTGGATGAAGCTATATGTAGACCAATTCCTCTCAGCAGCTGAAGAACTAGAAACCTGGGATAACAATCGGATGGCTAGAGTGGTAGTCAAAGATCCTGATCCATGGCAAGTCCACCACAAAATTAGGTCCTCCTGTGCCATAGTTCGCATATCCATCTTGGCTGCATCTGAATAACCTCTAAGAGTGGAAAATTTGGTCCACTCAGTGCAAATCACACTGGCATCTACATCATCATACATCCTCTCAATGCACCTGAAGAACCCTGCCTTCACCTCTGCATCCTCTATCGGTGTTACTCTACCAAGCCTAGTCAAGTACCACTTAGGATTAAGTGCATAGGCTGCCATGTGCAAGGGAGTGTTGAGCTTCTCCCATCTCCCGTGAATGATTGGCTGAATGTGCTCGTGGTAGAATGCTAATGTAAGGTCCCTCTCTCGCACAACAGCCCTCATCTGATCAAGCATAGAATCGATGCATTCATACACCTCTCCAAGGCTAGGTGCATCCACATCCCCATACCTAATAACCTGGAAAACTGGTTTAATGATGGTGACAATATATTTTGCATCAGCCCAGAACACATCACTCTTCACTGTATCCTTCACCCTCCTCCCCTACTCTGTCTTAGACTCGGCCCACCTACTCCAATCTGCTATCATGACCATGAGTTGCAGTGCCTCTTGCAACTCAATCATTCTGTCTAAGAGAATGAAATAGGAAGCATATCTCGTATCAGTAGGTTTCAGGAACTCCTTCTTAGCGAAGGTCCTGAAGAGTGCATGTGATGTGTGGTGGTTGCAGATAAACATCTGCACATCTCTCGCATCATGAACCACTGCTCTAATCCATTCAATCTTTCCCATGTCCTTGAGTGCATTGTTCATGGCATGCACACAACATGGGGTCCACCAAATATGCCTATAAGTAGCCTCAACAAGTCTCCCTGCAGCTTTGCACACATGTGCAGCATCTGTCACAACTTGGACCACATTTTGTGGCCCAACCTCCTCAATAGCATCCCTGAGAACCTCAAACTGAAAATCAGCATCTTTGCGATGCCCTGAACAATCAACTGCCTTAAGAAAATATGGGCCCTCAGTACATGTAACCATGATGTTAATGAGTGGACGATGGCTAATGTCCGTCCACCCATCCATGACTATGCTGCATCCTGTCTTAACCCAACACTCCATCTTCTCCATCAACAAATTGATCTTGGAATAGTTCTTATCCAAGATCGTGGTCCTCAATTTTGTCTCACCTGGTGGCACATATGATGGTCCTCCCTTTGCCACCATCGATATCATATCCTTAAAATAAGGAGATCGGGCAACATGAAACGAGATGCCATTGGCAAAGAAGAACTTGCCAATGGCATCATCTATCTCATCCTTGAGCTGCACATTAAACAAATCTGCAATGGGGTTACTTTGAGTTTGACTTTGCAATTTCCGTTTCCCCCTCCCCTCTCCTGCATAGGCACTAGAAGAAGAACCTGGTGTCCCTCCTACTCTCGTCTGCAAAGTATGGCTAGATCTCTGTTGCTGGCTATGCTGAAGCTGTGTCCTATGAGACAAAGTAGTAGGCACAGGTGCAGCTGGAGTATCATCAAGAACACCCCATAACTTATTTATTTCAACTTTGAATTTCAGGTTTTCTGGTTTTATCAAAAAACGACATATCCCCACACCTTTTCCTTTAATGAAAAGAAGGTGTGCATTAACTCTAGTGATGCTGCCATACCACCCCTCACCACAAAAGTTGCACTTCCACCTCCTTGTGCCACCAGATGTTGCCCCTTGCAGTTGCCTGCTTAGATCTTTTGTTGCAAATTGTTTGAGAGGGGAATTGGGATCAAAAGGACCCCTAGCATACTTTGCCAATAGTGCAAAGGGCAATTTAAAGTACTTGCTTCACTTGCCATGGAACTAGTTTGGACTTCATGCTCAGCCCCATGGTCATCCCCCTCAGCCTCAGGGTCATATTCAGGATCAGCATCACTATGTGAATGAACCTCATCCTCACTCATGTTGATGTCATGAGAGCTCATCGTGACACTGCAATAAACAAATAAATTCTATAAGTGCCTAGTTTCAGCCTAGTTTAACAAATTTGAAAATAAAATTTTAAAATTTCATGATGAATCTTGATGGAAAGATGAAAAAAAGAACAATGAGCCTTGAAATGAAAATTAAAAATATGAATATGCATTTGCAGCCATGTATATGAAATTATGATTAATTTTTTAATCATAATTTCATAGACATGTGGCTGCAAATGCATATTCATGTTTTGATTTTCATTTCAATGCCCATTTCAAACATCAAACTACATTTTCAAAATGAATCTAAAAACTTGGAAAACAAAACAAAAAAAAAATTGAGAAAACTAAAAAAAAACAGTCATAAAACCCTACCTTGTGCTTGAAAAATCCTTCAAAATTGGTGTAGAATGCTCCTCCTCTTCTTCTTCTTTCTCCTTCTCACCCCTCTTGCACTTGCAGCACCTCAAACTCACTCTTTCACTCACTCTTCTCACTGGTTTTCCTCTTCTTCACCTAGCTGCTGCAAAACATCAAATGCACATGTGAGTAAAAAAATGAGCAATTAGAGACTTTTATTTCATTTAGAGGCTTTGAGATGGGTCCCACAAGCCTTTAGTGTTCCCACAAGCCTTTAGTGTTCGACCCCAGGCACAAAGACCAATAAAAAATAAAGAAATTTTTAAAAAACTGACTTTTAATAATGTCCCAGCACGGGAGACATCTAGGCATCTCCGAGACGCTCGAGGGACGCTTGGGTGTCCCTGAGACGTCTCGGAGACACCCAAGCGTCTCTCACGTCTACGAGATGTTTCCCACGTCCCGGCGGCGGTGGAGGGACAGCGGAGGGACATCCCCTTGGCGTCTCCAAGTCCCCGAAATGTCCAAGACGAGGGGACGGCAAAAAAGAGGGGGGGATGCGTCCCCGTGGAACACTATAATTTAAAATGTTATGAAACATCTATGAAACATTTGGCCACCCCAAGGTGGGCCAAGGACATTTGAGACATCCATGTACCGTCCTCAGGATGTCTAGACATCTTGGACACAAAAAATGGAATTTCAAAATAAAAAAACAATTTTAAAAGAGGCATAAAGGTCCCACAATGGCACCCCCATTCCCCATGGCATTTCCAAGACAATGGGATGGCATGGGACGTTCCCTAGTCATCCCAAAATTTTCTTGAAACTTCAAAACATCCCCAAAACAACATAAAATGTTATGAAATATCTATGAAACGTTTGGCCACCCCAAAGTGGGCCAGGGATATTTAAGACATCCATCGACTGTCCAAGGGATGTCTAGGCATCTTGGACACAAAAAAATGGAGTTTCACACAGTTTAAAAAAAAACACTTGAATTTATAGAAGAATTGAAAAACAAAAACAATTTTAATAGAGGCATAGGGGTCCCACCAAGCCCTCCCACACCCCTTATCCAGACCTAAATGCCTAGAAACCTAAAACATAAACATTTCTATTCTTTTATTTTTTGGCTGCTCCTCAGTAGCTTTAAGAAATTTGCATTCTTTTTTTCAACAACAATATTTTAGAAGAGGAAGGAAGAGACTATGATTTGCAAGACAATTCCAACCATTGCAAGGTGGGTTCTACACTACTATAGTCAAACTCATCATGCTTGTATATTATATAACAATTAGTATTCTTCTTTTTATCTTTCATAAAACGTAGGGACTTTGCTTTCTTATTTTTTAAATTTTCTCTCACACAAATCCACAATTTTACAACAACCTATGAAATATTTCTTTGATCTTTCATCTTTGACAGTAAAAATGAGCAACAATGATGATGAGAGATGAATAATGAAGAAGTAAATCCCAAAGGAAGTTGAAGAAAGTGTTGGGAGTTCCAATTCTTCTAAAAATCCAAGCACAAGTGTTGTTGCAATGCCAACAAAACGTTTTGCATGCCCTTCATCCTCTCTTCAAAAGTTTACAGAAGGCCCTTTCAACTCCAAAAGCCCTTAATGTGATTTGTCATCATTTTGAGCAATAATCAAATTAAAAATGCAATGAACAGCAAATATTAGTTGTGTCATATTCACAAAACTAATTTTCATAGGAGTTATAGTAAGGTTGGCATCATTTATACGTAAGCGTGGACATGGCATTAGAATTTGTGGGTATATAACGTTGGAATAGCATGTTGAAATGGCAAAGTTGGTTGTGAGAGAGGCAAAAACTACTAGTAATAGACATGCATCCACACCATTGCCATCTATTGAGAAATATTCCAATATATCAACTAGAGAAAGTTATGATAGAGGGAAGTGGAAGACCAATTGTATTGCAGGTAGGAAAAATACAGTGATGAAGTTGCTGAATTTGCCAAAAGGAGAGCAAAATGATGATTTAGTGGCCATATTTTTTTATTCCCATGCCATCCCATTTCATATGGCAAGGTCTCCTTATTTCAAAGAGATGTTGAAAAATACAATTGCAGTTGGACCCTCTTGTGCAACCCCTAAAGAACACAAATTGTGTACCTCTATCCTCAGCAAACATTATTCAATGGTGAACACAGTGATAGAGAAGATGAGACAAACACAAATTCAGAGTGGTTCTTCCATTGTCATTGTCATGTCCCGGAATTGGAGGTATTAAATTAATTATTTATAAAGTTATTCCAATAAATTAATATCAAAAGGATGACTTTATATTTAATTAATTTAATAAAGTGATTAAATAAAATAATATATTATAAAGTCACTTAAGAAATAAAATAATATTATTTCTAGAAGCTTCTTGAAAAGTCATTGAGAAATCTTTATAAGGAGTTGTTGGCTTAGCATCTGGGCATGCTTGATTTGGATTTTGTTTCTCATTACCAATTTGGTAAGAAGCTGAATGCTTTGCTTGCTCAAGGGCTTGAAAACTCTAGAGTACCAAGTTCGGTTGTGAAAGATCAACCCTAGCTGGAATTGTTGAGGAATCCATCTAGGGTTTCTACAAGCACTTCATTGAGGATTTGATCATTTGCAATAGCTGAGTTATTATTGCAATTCTGAATATTAAGTGCAATAGCTGATGTATTATTGCATTTTTGAGAGGTTTGCATAACTGTAGCAACTGAGGTATTGTTGCAATTACTGGTTTGATTATTCCATCTGCAGCAGCTGTTGTATTGTTGCATTTTGGCTTATTAAGGAATTTATTTCTGCCTGGTTGATTGTTCCAAATTTTAATGGTCTAGGACCAAAATTTGGAAAACGGCTCGATATTTTGATTTGAAGGAAATATATCAGATTTTTAGATAATTATTAGATTGGAGGAAGTTTGATTTGAGAAGGTTTGCAAAATCGATTTGCTGAAAGAAACAAATCCAGCTAATCGACCTGCCAAATAAGACAAAGATTATAATCAAAGATCAGCATTGTATGAAGAGGAAATCGTATTTCCTAAAAGACATAGCTGGGCGTCAGGCAGAAAAAGACAACTTCAGAGCAAATTGAGAAGTGGAGAAAGAAATCGATATTAATAAAATTAATAATTTTGAGCAGTCAGAAAAAGACAAAGTTGTGAAAGCTTACTAATCGCTTCACAAAGTTAGAAATCGGGAGCTGCTTTACAAGCAAGCATGAATCAATAATCAGTGTAGCAAAAAGACAAGGAACCTTCAGCTGCCGCTAGAAACAAACAAGCAGATCATAGCTAATTTCTGAAGAATACGATTTGAATACTTTCCATAACTCAGCAATAAGACAAGGCTGCGTATGTCTAGATTGGAGAATACAGGAATAAGACAAACGGTGGTCATTTCAAAAACAGCAATTATTTCCAATAAAAATCGTAGAAGTTTAAGCTTATGCAAAGAGGAGAAATAATAAATCGGGAGCTGCTTCTGTTTCTTTTGATCTGACGTGGGGTTAAGACTCTTTGAATATTGCTAGTTGGCACTGCCTTGGAGTCAAGTTCCTATCATTGCTGGAGCCACAACTTGTAAGTATTCGTTGCAGCCATTAAAGAATATTTGTAGTTCGATTCTTACACTTGCTGGGTATTCTTGGTTGGTTCTGTTTGGGACTAGAGGCGCAGCCCCCTTGGCATCTAATAGATGCACTCTGTGAAGGAACTCATCATTATTGGCATAGCTTCTTCAGGACGCCATTACCAGGTTCATACATCTTTTGCATACTGCAGGAATAATAATATTCTCAATAAGTTGATAGGTTGCTATGCATATAGTATTTGCATTCCATCGCTGTCATCTACAGCTGCCTCTGTATTTGCATTGCATAAGAATATTAGGAGAGTTGCTGCCATCATTGTATCATTGTAAGGCATCACCTTGAAGGCGGTTGGATGTAAATTGCATTGACAACTTTGTAACCATCATAAGCTGAATATAAGGAGTGTTGGGAGCTTGCATATCAACTGTTTGTAAAAATGTCTTCCTTGCTGTAACTGAACATTGCATTTGATTTCAGTCATTTACTTGCATTAAAAGATCACCAATAGGTATCTGCATTGCATCTTAGTGCATTTGAAGTCAGTAATATTATTAGCTGAGTAAATATATGCATTTCTTCATCAACATTCAAAGAGAAAGACAAACTGAAACACTTACCAGCCGAGGAGAAGTTTACAAGTAAAGTGTTTGATGAAATGCCCAAGTGCTAAAAATTGAAAATATACATCAGAATTAGCAAGGGACATTACAGTCATGGATGGGTGGACTAATTTTTAACATCGTCACTTATTGCAATTATTGTTATATGTCCTAGTGGCTCATACTTTCTTAAGAGTTGTTGATTGCTCTAAGAAACATAAGGATGTTGATTACGAGTTCGCCCTTTTGAGGGAGGTCATAGAAGAGGCCGAACCTTCTAATGTTGTGCAAGTTGTGACAAATTCAACTCATATTTGTAAGTTAGTTGGTTTGATAGTTAAGAGCGCTTACAAAACATATTTTTTAGACTCCATGTTGTGTACATGCTTTGAAAGGCACTAGAAAAATAGATTGAACAGATATAGCAGTGGCCAAAGCTAGTGACATACAAATGTTTGTCCTTGACCACCACACATCACTTGCATTATTCTTGTCCTTTTTGAATAAAGAAATCCTTAAACTAGTTGAGACTACAGATGCTAGCTATTTTACTTTGCTAGAGAGGATGTTGAGGTGCAAGATACTCTACAATCCATGGTGGTTTGTGGAGAGTGGAAGAAGTGAGCTAAATCAAAGATAGAAGAAGGAAAGGAGATGAGACAAAATTTGTTTCAAGATGCTTAGTGGTCCACAATCAGATAAGAATTTTTTATTTAATATTTTTGTATTTTCTTTTTCTTTTTTATTTTTTATTTTTATTTAAATATTAATATTGTTAATTTTTATTTATTTTTTAAATGTTACTTGCAAATATATTTGCGTTATCATAGCACCTATTATGGGGCTAATCAAGTATGCCAATATCGACTCTCCTAGCCTTGGAAATATTTATGAGACCTTTGATAGCATACTTGATCAAATAAGGCAATATATTTGTGACGAGGATATTGGATTACAATTTTATAAGGAGCATATCAGGCTTATTGTCATTGATGTCAAAATTGTTGTTGTCAAAGAAACTGTATGCCTAGAATAATGCGAAATTGCCTTTGGTCAAATTAAATCATAATCATTAGGAAGCCAAGGCAGATAAATGACAAGAACAATACATGCATGAGCTAAGGCAGAGAGATAGATTGCAGCTCTAAGGTGGATAAAGGTTGTCTTGTGCCACAATTCATAAAGATGTATGTGTAGAGGGTGATGGATCTCAAGATGAAGAAGAACTCACTAAACTCTTCCTCATCAAGATTCAAGTAAAGGGAAAGAAGACTAATGGCTTTGTTTGATACATGCACACAAGCAAACTTAATCTCTCAAAAGCTGGTTTGTGAGCTTGGGTTGAAGACCATCGACCATCCTCATCTGTATTCTTTAGGATGGCTGAAACAGGGAGTGGATGTCTCAGTTAAAAAATAACTGAAGATGACATTTGAGCACAATCCAGAGTTTAAGGATGCAGAGCTAATTGATGTGATAGCTTTAGATGTCTGTGGCGTCATTTTGAACAAATAGGACTTGAACAATATATGTACACAATGGGACTTAGCAAAATTATTATCAAAAATCAGCATCTGTTGCTCCGAATTGATGATCTGTTGGATTGATTGCAGCATGCCAAGTATTTTACAAAGCTGGACCTAAAATCAACATAGTACCAAGTGAGAATCAAAAGAAGAGGGTGTATGACTATGGACAACAGCATTTAAGACCAAGCAAGGACTTCATGAGTAGCTTGTTCTACCATTTGGATTGTGCATTGCTCCAGCTACCTTTATGAGGTTAATGAATGAGGTACTTAGACCACTTATAGATTCTTGTGTAATTGTCTATTTGGATGATATCTTGGTTTTTAATAGAACTTATGAAGAACGTGTTTCTCATCTTAGACAAGTATTGCATGTGTTGAAGGACAGCAAATTGCTTTTGAATGATAAGAAATGCAAGTTTGCATGAACATCACTTGTCTATCTTGGGGAATATGGTGGGAAAAGGTAAATTCAAGATTACTTGTACACAGATAGAGGCCATTGTAAATTGGTCAAAGCCAGCATCTATCACAGAGACAGGGCATTTTGTTGGGGCTGTCCAATACATGCATAAGTTTGTGAAATCTTTCTCCTATTGCTGTTCTTTTGCAAACTATTACAGGGGCTGGGAAGTGCTTTCATTGGGGTACAAAACAGCAGCATATATTTGAGGGACTTAATCACAAAAACTGTAATGCACCCATGCTTTCTTTACCCAGTCTCCAAAATCCATTTGAAGTAGAAACTGAGGCTAGTAATTATGCTATGAAGGATTTTTTGTGCGAGAAAGAAGACCAGGGTGTAATCATTCTGAGTTTTTCAAATGGGTTGTCCACAATTATTGTACATAAGACAAAAAGGTATATGCATTGATATCCCCAAAATACAAATTGAAGCACTGCCTTATCCCATTAACCACTCCAATAATTGCAGGCTCAAATGAAACTCTGACAAACTAGACACCATAAGTGCATGAGATTCCTTCAACAGTTTCATTTGGTAATTGAATACAAACAGGGTGTGAACCAATAAGGTAACTAATGTGTTGTCTAGGCCACCTCCACTTTCAGTGGTTAGTACTCTTACTTTGTTGGATCCTTTTGC